>CAKALU010061773.1:7585-19759 GCA_916700995.1 Hozukius guyotensis
AAACATTGTAAACATGAGTTTATGGTCTCAATCACTAGTTTAAAGTCTTCTTCAATACAGCATGATGTTCATTTAGTAAATTATGGTCCCATTTAGAGTCAGATAGACCATAAAGCAGGGTATGCTTTAGGGCGTGGCTACCTTGTGATTGACAGGTCTCTACCACGGCGTTGTCCAGTCTGGGAGTTGTCCGTGTTTTCATCTTACACCTTTAACCCTTTCACAGTGTGTTTTCAGTTCATGAAAGTTAATTATTACCTTTTTGGTCACTTGAAAAGTCTAATTCAGAGTTTGGTTGTACTTAGCTTCACCCTCTGGTGTCACTTCTGGTTGCAAAAACCAAGATGGCGACGGCCAAAATGCCGAACTCGAGGCTTCAAAATGGCAGTCTACAAAACAATGAGTGACGGCACGGTGACTACGTCTACTTCTTATATACAGTCTATGCTTTAAACATAACTGTAATGGTGTAAAGTGGTGAATGTTTTGAATAACTGTGTTTTATATATCTCCAAAAACATCCTTCTCAACAGGTAATTTAATTTTGAATAGTAATTACATAATTCATGTCAGAATACAGCTCATAATTTCAATTATTTCAAGAGAATGACAGCTGAATAAAAGCAACTTTTTGACTTAAATCTAGACTTGAACTAGAAATGCAACTTGAATGTTCACAGTGCAGTACAAAACTACCCACCATTCTCACTGCTCCCCCTCTCCTCTCTCTCCAGAGTGCTGCTGGCGGAGGAGATGCTGGAAGCCGAGCAGTTGTCCTTCTCATTCACTTCCTCATTCTGTCGTTCTTTGTCACTTAGGATGCCGCTGTCCTCCTCTTCCTCCGCCTCTGGCTCCTCTTTCTCCTTCTCCTTCTCCGGTTCCTGCTCACACCTTTCCACCTCCTGCTCACACTCTTCCTCCTCCTTTTCTGCTGCTGCTTCCTCCTGTACTTCCTCCTGTACTTCCTCCTGTACTTCCTCCTCTTTCTGCTCTTCCTCCTCTTCAGCAGTGGCCTCTTTTTTCTCTGTTTCTACACTGGCACTGGAGTCATCGGCCTCTCCTGTCACAAAAAGAAATCAGTGTTTTTTTTATATTCTCTAAAATGCCCACTTACTATCTGCAGTGAAATACAGTGTAAAACATGTGACATGGCTGTCTTTGATTTCTGCACATGTGACGCCAATACAAATTCACACACACTAATAAGAAAAACAAAAACACACACACACATACACTAATGTAAACAATATGGCAGGTACAGAACGCCAGGTTGTTGCAGGACCAGGATATGAACAGGAAATGAAGAATTAAGTTCCTGTTTATGTCAAAACACTCACAAACACGTAACTCCACAGTACAGTCCAAGCAGTGATGCAGGCGAGGTTAGAATAACACGACACTGTGAGGCCTCATACACTGTGAGCTACAGTACCTCAGCTCATGGCTGTTCACGCACTCAGCTCCACAACAAGGCTTTTTTTCTTACACAAGATGTTTTGGCATTACACTTTCAAAAAGGTCTTTCAAAAACCCTTTTGACCCTTTCACCCATATCCTCCCTCTGTGTGTTTTTTTTCTCTTTCCACCCCCTCTGATGGTGTCCCCTCCTCTCCCTCAGTATGTTCCATTCACCTCTCCTTCTTTTGCTCACGCCTGCATGCTAATTTAAACGGCAGTCTGTAAACTGAAACAATTTAAGGTTAAGAATGATTGCTTTGGGGCGCACTGCTGGGACTTAAAACTGGCGACCTTCTGGTTTTAATTATCCTCAAAGTATTAACCAGCAGAATTCATTCAAAGATATAAAAATGCTCTGAAATCTTTAACACACACAACCATAAAGTTATAATCCTCAAGATTTTCATGAAGTCAAACCCCCGTTTTTCATGCTATTTATGTCATCATTTTTCAGCAATAGCCATTCAGTGTATTTACTCATTACATGGCTTTGTTGAACACTTGATTCTGATTGGTCAATCACGGCGTTCTACGTTCTACTGTTTATTTCTTTATAACAGACCACAGCTATGTATAACACACCATTTCTATGGACGCAGTTCTGATGTCGGAT
Organism: Hozukius guyotensis; assembly: GCA_916700995.1. NCBI lineage: Eukaryota > Metazoa > Chordata > Actinopteri > Perciformes > Sebastidae > Hozukius > Hozukius guyotensis. The sequence continues at coordinate 9,657 of CAKALU010061773.1, forward strand.
TCTCGAGGACCGTTTTTGTGTCAAATTATTGATTTCTTAAGTAAGTAGCCGTGTAATAAGCGGGATAATGTACAGCAAGCCGGTCATCGTTGTGAAATAAACCCGATGTGGCACCCTACGTGAAGTGGAGGGGTCTTGTAACGCTGGAAACCGGCTCACTGCATCCCTTACGTAATTACCTCTCTACATAGTAATTTTCATTGTTAGTGGTGGAGTCCACCATTCTCGCGCTGGATTCAGATTGCCTGCTGATACACAGGATATGATGCATGTATGTAATCCAGCGTTAATGCAGTTTTATCTCATTGATAGAAGGGCTGACAGAAATCATTCATCCAAATACTTGATGAATACTTGGATCAGTTTTAAATATTACAGAGTGATAAAGGCTGCACTCCTCCCACCTCCTGTGCCCTGCTGTTGTCTACTAATGTTTACTATGTCAAACTATTTACAGTGTGCACAGCCACAGCATACAATTAGATTGTGGTTGCAATTATTATAACAGTAGCCTACTAGCAGGATAAACTGTTGCGATCCTAGTAGTAGTAGTATTATCCCTAGTAATACGGAATATTATTGTATATTTTAACAAAAAACCTAATAGGTGGCATTTGGCTACAGTATTTTAATTAAGTCTTCTAAACAAACAGGAGAAATGTTGTTCAATTTTACAAAGCTATGTTTAGTTAACATGTCAGTCTTACATCTCGTCGTCTAAACATTTTTGACTTGTTAATAACTCACATCCCCACAGAGACCACTTGTTATTAGTCAGTGCTGTGCGTAATGCGTTGATATATGACAGCTACTCCATCAAACAGTATTCTCAGTTGTCCTACCGGTCTCAGAGGGGGTGGCGGGGGTCCCGGCTTCGAGGTCAGCCTCTGCGTCCTCTTGGGAGGCGAAGGAGGACGGGGTGCTACTGCGTGATGACGAGGGCCAGGCCTCCGCTGGTTCAAAGGTCAAGTTGAGGTCAGGGCGAGTCCTTGACACCCGGACGTGATCCCTCTCGAACTCCTCCGCCGCCAGACGCTCCACGTTCTTGTACCTGAGAGAGAGAGGGCGAGAGATCAGAGGAGGCAAGAGGCTAAAATAGAGTTAGAGTTACTTGCCTTTCTCAGCAGTGCTGCTCTCAGTGTTGGTCTAAACCAAACTAGTTACCACTCTGCCGATTTACTTGAATTCATCACAAACTTCCAACCTCCTATGTTTACCTTAAAAACACTCAGACTCATGCCACCTCTTCACGTTATAAGCCCACCTCGCTCCTCTACCTCGCCCCATTTATCATCCACAAAGCATTCATCACTCATTTCCTGCAGTCAAGAGTTCCAGCTAAATACAAAGCTATCACCGGCAGTCCAAAATGTGCAACCCAGAGAGAGATTGGAGAAGAAGAGACAGCGTTAGGGAGGAGAGAGGAAAGGAGAACGACAGGAGAGAAGAATGGGAGAGATGGGGAGAAGTTAATGTTAGTTTGGCTGCTGAAAGGCCAAAACATCCGAAGTGAATCAAAGTAAACCTGTTCAAGATGTGCCTCGATCAGCTCTCCTCCCATGTCCTTTTTCCTTTCTCTTCATCTTTTCCTCTCTCTTTCTCCCCCCTACCAAACTTTACCCCTCAACCTACCAGCTCGAACAGAGATTTAGGGCACCAAGTAAAACCTCTCTCTCTCTTTCTCTTTCTCTAACCCCTCCTCTTTCCCACCATACCATGAATGTGTGGAGCTTCTGTTCAGAGTTCATTAGCATCAGGCCACTTCAGAGGTCTGAAGAAACTGGATACCAATATGTGTGTGCGTGTGTGTGTGTTTGTGATTAAGGGTCAAATAGAGCGAGTGAGTCCACTGTGTGTTGTGTGCTTCAATATGCTGTATGTTTTTACATACTTAGTAATAAAAGGAGTTGAGTGATAGTTTTGTAAAACACTAATATATCAGATTATCACTGGAAGAACTATTTATGTCCATAAATCACTCTTTGATAAGCCGTTAAGCTATACTCAACCAATACGTCTATATTGTCAAATATTGACCTGATATTGCCATTGTATTAATAATCTGTTAACAGTCAGTAGTGTTATGATTGATTGATTCATATAGTATTTAGACAAAGAATCTACAGCCATGCTAGCGGCTCAATGAGGCGATCGCTGCGTCCGAAATCACATACTACGCACGACATACTCAATATGTGTATCGTTCAACATACTTTTGTGTGAATAAACAGTTGTATGTATCTTTTTCGGATGCACTGAGCAGTAATTTACGTCGTCACTTCCTGAGAGCCTCCTTGCTGGTTGGAGACGCATAACTGTGATAACCCGTTCCAACCTCATGTGACCAAACGATGATTTGTGAGAATCGTAAAGTCTGCACTAATTTAAAATATATATTACGCCTAGCAAAGTGAAATCTTACACTTACACTTAAATCGAAGCGTCAACGACAATACAGAGCTGTCCGTCAACATCAGTTATGAACGTCGTCATCACTGTGAGACATTTATGCTGCCGTAGTGTCCAGCATTTGCATATTGCAATATTTTTTTTTGCCAGATTTCGCACTTTGCAGGTTTGCATCATTGAGGCTTTAACCAGCCCGAGCAAGAGCTACACTTGGTACTCATGCAGGCTCAGAAAACACTGGCGGGATAGCCTACATACAGTATGAAATGAATGATAAATTTCTGTGGTCTTATCTTGTATGTTTTGTTTTTCTTTTCTTTTATTGCTATGGACCCTCCTGTGTGTCTGAAATAAAGTTTGAATTGAATTGATACCTTCTAGACACCGGAAATAGTATGCAATTCGCCTACTGTTGGTTTCATACAAAGGTTTCGGCCATACTAAAAAATCTCACATACTGTTTTAGCGTACTAAATAGTTATCATGGAATTTTGGACGCAACCTATATGTAGACCGTCTTAGTTTAGTGTGTTAGTGTGCTGCTAACATTTGCTAAATAGCACTTTGCAACTAAGCAAATAGCAACACATAGTACAAATGAGGCTGATGGGAATGTATGTTACAGGTATTTGATCATAAACTAAGTTCCAGGGAGAAACAAAAAGTGTGTTCAGCAGCTTTAACAAACCAAAAAATATTTGCGACATGCTTCAGCAATCCAGTTTCAGTCCAACTCTAGTAGGTACGCCATTAACAGTCATTTTTGGACTCAGTTGTCTGTCATTAAGGCCATCATAATTCATGCAAGTCATTTTTGTCCAGGTGTTACAGTGCTGTATCTTGTTAGACAGATGGGTCCCTCAGGGAGGTGACTCATGTTTTCCTGATAGCTGTGAAACACACCATAAATACATCAGCCTCTCCGGTGGATACATCTCCCCACATGCTCACTCAGCAGCTCATCTCACTCTCTGTCTATCTTGTGCTTGTTTCCTCCGTCTGTTGTTGAATCAAACTGTTCTTAGTTGGTCTTTCTTTTGCTCTGTCACCCCTGTATTTCTTTTCACTCTGACACTGTGTTATTATATAAACGGTGCTTTAAATTGAGGGTGAAAGAGGTCTGAGTCCACAGGAAAAAGGGACAGCATTTGGCACAGTACATAACGCTGTAGTGTAATTGTTTTCAGGTTAAAAAAAGGTTGGGTGGATACTGAACCACTATATAATATATGGCTGCATCAAGTAAGATCAGTCCTGAATCTGATCGTGACCTCACATACCCTCTTGAGTAAATCTCTTGTTTCCTGTGATTCACATTTGCACACAAACATATGTTTATTAGCCTCGTGAAAATTCTTCGTGTCTTTAAATGTGCATGTGCTTGAGGAAAATGTGTGTCTGTGTATGTGCACGTGCATTCAGTGTGAAAAAAGCTTGACAAATCCTGGAATCTGATTTTCTCACAGCATGCAGCCAAAACAATCGAGCCCTTGGCAGAGCGCGGCAGTTAAAACAGGGCTCCTTAAGAAAAGAGAAACAGGCAGACGGAGGAAAGAAAATCGCTTCAGTATCCCCCCCAACCTTTTTAACCTGAAAACAATTACACTGTTACCGAGCTTCCCAAACCACAGGCTGAAACATATTCCCCAAAGGTTCAGTTGTTCTGTGAGTGTGTGCTGTTTTGATTTAGTGCACACACTTACCTCTCCTCCCGCGCATGCCTGGCCTCTTCCATTTTATCCACATAGTCGCGGCTGTGAGAGACACACAAACAGAACATTTTAAAACATAATAATCATACCCTGCATCAGTATGGTCCTCTGGAGATCTGCCAGTGTGAATATGACACGGTTGCACATCATGCACACAAGCATTTAAGGTATCTGTGTAACTCATAATTCCACTCTTTTTCGCATATGTTTTGTATGGTAAATGGTAATTTCAGTACATTTCATCCTTGACCCGAGAAATCGCCGGTGATCCCGATCGACTTTACTGTTTTTCAGAGGCTGTAGCTGGCTCAGTTTTAGAGCTGGAGTGAAGCTACTGATATCATGTGAAAGCGGAAAAACTAAGAAATTCATTGGCACCAATCTTGTCATGTTAGCTTGTAAAGCTGAAACTCTTGTGGATTCAATGAGCCCAATTGTATTCATGTGTGATGATGTTAGTCCCCGTAGCAGCCATTTCATATAGTGAGACCGTTTTCTGAAACTTGATGTCACCGTATAAAATGACCTGTGGTGGCCTCTAGGATAATCACACCCACATGAAAATTTACAACCACAAACTAGAGACCTAGAGCATTCAGAGGATGGATGACTTCCTTAGGTATACTGACAATAAGAGGGTTTCTGAGCAGTTTCCAGAACAGAAGTGCTTGCCATCCAATCACCAAAAAATGCAGTTCTTGCAGAAATCTCCAAATGTCAAAAGTTTTTGATACCAAATCACAGCATGGGTTTTTCTATGGTGTTCCTCAAGGTCTTGGTGTCTTAATATGGTATTTTGGAGGGATTATTGATCATTTTTATCAACATAACATGCCATTCCCATACTCCACATAATGGAGTATGGGAATGGCCATCATATACTTCTATCATAATGTTCTAAGCCCCTATACACTTCTGAGCTGCATCTCAAATTAATATTCAGGTTCCCAGCTTTCAGATGATGTACACCACTTGATGTACACAGAATATTTCGGCTGCTGTTGTTTAAATTATGACAATTTATTTTTTAGTCTGTGTCTTGTGAGTCCCCCAAATTTAAGGAAGTATAATACTAAATTGTTGGAGTAATCCTTTAAATTGATTTCGTTTTTATGTAATCTATCTCTGATCTCATGCTGCGTAGGGATCTTTAAAAAAAAAAAAAAAAAGCCAGCAATGCCTCACCTGTGCTTGTTCCTCTCCTCTCTCTCTATCCTCCCCAGTCTCTCCTCTCTCTCCACACGGCGGCGCTCTCGCTCGGCCGCCAGAGATTCCTGATGTTGTCGATAAGAAGAGGAAAGAAGACCTCCCAAAGCAGGCCTGAAGGCAAGACAGAGAGAAGAAAAAGAACGTTTGATTACACCACTGCACAGTCAGTGTGATGCTGTGATTCTCAAGCACCATTTGGGTTTGTAAAGCACTCTACTTCAGTGCGATAATTAAACATTTCTTCCAAGAGCCCATGTACAAAAGATTTAGATGATGTTCCATGTTTCTGCTGAACTATTTTAATCTGCTGCACCACTGTGATGCAAAATGACGATATAAACAGCTAAATCTGTCCGTGAACATAACACAACACATGCTCCTTGCATATACAGAGTTTCTATATGTGTAAGTATTGTATTTAACACGGCATAAATTATGTTTTAATGAGTGTATTCTCCGTGGAGGTAATAGGAGCAGCTTAGTAACTTGGGAACCAGAGAGCTGAGATCAGATTCACTGTAGTATGTCATCACCATGAATGCACCCCATGGCTGCACACAGACCATACTTGTTACACATGTTGAGTGTGTACATGTTTGGTCCTGCAAACACACATGAATATGTACTTGTGAACACGTTTACAGTACAGAAGTGTGTATTCCTCTCACCTGGAGCTGGTGGGCATACTTGGGGTGCTGTGACAGGAGTAGGACATGAGACCTCCATTCCTGTGTGAGAGAAGGGGTGAGAAAATAGGGGACAGTGAGTGACTTCACCAGTCACTTAGTTACACGACACCACGTTGACCAGTGCAAAGCTGGTGGCGAGGAACGAATGTGACACCTTGTTACATAACAGGAATGCTGTTGGTGCAACAGGAGAGTGACCCTAATTCATAACGGCTGTGGTGTTTAATCCCTTATGTTTCTGGGAAATTCCAGGCAAGGTGTCTCACCTCACTTACAGTCTACTGTGATTCTGACCCTATACTAGATATATATATCATTTAGCCAGGATTTATTTTTTTTGAGCTACTGGTATGTGATTTAAGTTTCTGGTATAATACACAAAATAACAGAGGTTAAATATTGTAAATATGCACAATTATTGGGACTGTAAGTCAGCATCTGATTATAGGATTATCATAACAGGCTATATATAAGTAGGGTATAGTTCATATGAAATACAGTCCTATCCAACAAGAAAAAAATCTTACACAGCAATACGGTGAATGGAGAAAGTAAAGCTGAGCAAATGCGGGGTTCCACCAAAATAATCATACTAAGAAGCAAGGAGAGACTAGACAGATGTGCAGGTACTTGAAACTGTTCTTGAAAAGAAGGGGAAAGCTGTGGCACTGGGAAACAAAGCAAACAAGTGCAGATAATCCACGCAGTGACAGAACTAAGAAAAAGAGATGTGAAGGTAACAATAGGTGATAATAAGGGAGTTGACAGCCTGAAGGTGAGGAGCCGTGCAGTCAAAGAAGTGAAAAGAACTGGTGAAAAGGGGAGGTGATGAATAACAAAAGTGGTGCAAAGAGATCCGAGCTGGTGCAAGGATGAAAGCCAGAGAAACCAAAGTGGAAAATTGGAAAAAGGAAACGTCGAAGAGCTGCAAGGAAAGCTTTCTGTGCCTTCTTGAACTCATGGGAGATTGAGTTCTGCTGTCCGTCTGACCTGGGAGACGTCGGTGACTCCTCGCTGGGTTTGGGTGGAGCCGGGGGTGACGGCTCCTCGTCGAGGTCGTAGGAGAAGAGGTGGAAGGGTGAGTGGGGCATGTAAAGCAGGCGTTCGGGGGAGGGCTGTGAGCTGCCGCGCGACGGCGGGCTGACCTCCGTGCTAGCCGGGACAGTGACGACGGGCCTCTTCCTGGCCAGCAGGGCAGCCAGAAGGGATTTGGGTTGTGCTGGGGGGTTGAGAGGGGAGGAGACGGGAGGAGAGACAGTGGGAATAGAGGGGGAGGTGAGGGGGGTGGGTGCTGGAGGTGGTTCGGTCCGATTCCTCTGCTCGTCTTCGTTTACGGTCCCCCTTCTGGAAGTGATGGTGATGGACTGGACGGTTGTTCGGTGAACTATGGATGCAAGAAGTCGGGTCGGGCTAGGAACAGAGGAATGGATTGAGAGAAATAAATGGATGAAACTAGGCAAATTAAAGAGAAGTAGTACGATATGTACCCCACTGGAACCTAAACCAAGTACATAGGCCGCAAAGAGATCAAACCAACCAGATATACAACTGAAAACAATGACAAAAGAGACATTAAATAGCTTTGTGGCTTTATTTATAGACCCCCTTAGATATTTTAGAAGACCACACTTAATTTTTGTGTTACTACCATGTCCTAAAAATACCTGAGGGTGGTTAGTTTAGACATATCAGCCCCCTCCTGCTCATCCGAATCAGACTCAGTCACTGGAGTCTCCTCTTCCTCCTCCTCCTCCTCCTCCCACTCCACCTCCTCTATCCCATCCTCACATTCCTCCTCTCTGTGGAGCCGAGGTGGGGGTGAATGGGTAGAACATTCAATGACGATTGAGGGAGAGATGATGAGACGATGAAGCATGCAAATGGAAATCACCACACATTCGAAGAAAGATGGAACAGAGGAAAGGATGAAATGAGAGACGGAGGGTTAGATGACATTGATGTGTGGAAATAATGTCTACAGTTACACACAAACATTTATGATGCTCAAAGACAACAAACAAGGACATGACATCTATCAGACTGAGATAAAGTGATAGATAAACAAAAGGATTAAGACAAGAGAAAACACAAAAATTAAACAGGGGAAAGGGGGGGATGAATGTTTCCCATTACACACTCCATGCCTCCAGTTAGGTAGTTTTACATGCATAAGTAGATAAAGATATGACAACAAGGAGGAGGGTTGCTAAGAGGAGAATAAGCCGTGGCTGAAGAACTTGACTTGAGATCAGTTTTGTCTGATGAAACCAGATGAGCCTTGTTGCAGTCGGAGTCGGAGCGTTTGCTGCCAGGTGTTGTTCCACAAGACCAGAGCCATGTGTGTGTGACGAATGGGACGGTCAATAAAAGTCATGTTTGTTTTTCTCTGTGTGCACGAAGCATGAAGCAGTCTCTGACAGAAACAACTTTCACCCATCACTTCATTCAATAAACCATATGCAAGCGGATTCACACACAATTATGTACATTTTCATGTGTGTTTCAAGATACAACTGTGTGCTAGAATGCACACGCTTACACACAACCACCATTTTAATACTAGCAGAAGCATTGGATATAATCTGCTTTGGTTATGTTACCCACTAGTCGTGTTTCCAATCAATTACGAAGGGAATTTTAAGCAAAAAGAGAAATGCAAATTAGGCGCGTTCCCATCAACTGGTTTGGAGTTAATAAAATCTGCTACAGCCTAGATTGGTCAGAAGTTGGTGCTATAGGCGACACATGGCTGTGATCCGCCAGTAAACAGAGTAGAAGAAATAGAGGTTGCGAACCGGAAACATCTACGATAGAAAAATAGAGAGAGGTCTTCAGTAATTTGTTTCAATTGGGCAAGTTTTAATTGTCCTTTCATGTCATGTATTTCGTGTTAGTGCATCAACTCTTTTTCAACGAAGGCAAAAACCAACTCATGCGAGCGTAAAAACCTTTTTCGCAACTGAGGAAGTTTTGTCTAATTTTGCCGTTTCAATACAGCTTTTCTAAAGCGATACAAATATGTGAATGGAAACACGGCTAGTGACCGGATAAAGAGATAAAGTAGAGGAAAGATTTACCTGAGGTAAACACCTACAGCCGGCTCCGAATTCCCATTTTGTGCATAAACACACACACAGCACTGCAATAAGCCTGTGCTGGTTTTAATAACGCATATTAGAATTACAAACCTTGAAGGCTTGTGCAGCTGCTGAGATCTTTAGTGGAGCAAAAGTCTGCACCAGTGTTTCAGTGCAGAATAAAAACCCACTCAGAGTGCTTTCTGTGACACGAGACACACTAGTAGCTGTTGCAGGATGTAGGTGAGGAGCAGCGGTAGGAAAACATAGGCAAAAGGCCACAAAGGTCAGCAGCTGACCTTTTTCTGAGAGACCTTTGAACTTACATGGATGGAAGGAAACCTGACAGTGCTCTGGAGCAGAAACACATGTGCGTCTCAAAAGTGATGACTTAATATTTGGCACCAATCATTCTTTATGGAGAGGAAAACATGCACATTCTCAAAATTGTTTGTGGTGCTGGGAGTAGATCCCCTCCAATATGTATTTTTTTTTTAAAAATGACTTGCTCCCGCACACACTTTTCTCTGCTTTATTAGTCAACGTTTCGGTCAACAAGGACCTTCATCAGGACATTAAGAAGATAGAACGGTGGTGTGTGTTCTTTTAAACACCACCAAATCAATGTGATTGGATGATTGGAAGTGTCTGCCATCCCTACTTAACTGTAATGATGATGATGGCTTGGCATTTTGATCTTGTTGTTTGAGTTGCTGTTAGTAAATTGACCAAGCAGTGTTTTTAATGTGTAACTTTATATACTTATGATCATGTGCCATGTGATAATTTATGGTAAGATTATTAGTATTTTCCTTCAATAGTGATGTATGTTTGATGTTCTTTGTTTGACATGTACTTTTCTTCTCTTCTCTTCCTGTGTTTTTTCATGGTGCAATGGATATGTGATGATCAACCAATAGGGATGGCAGACACTTCCAATCATCCAATCACATTGATTTGGTGGTGTTTAAAAGAACACACACCACCATTTTATCTTCTTAATGTCC
>CAKALU010061775.1:1071-65832 GCA_916700995.1 Hozukius guyotensis
TTGGGCTGGCTTAAGATCAGCTGTTATCAGCTGATAGCCGTCGTATGAGCAGAGCTTGACATCATGGCCTGCCTGAACTAACGCTACGCTCGATTAGTCGATACCAATACCAGTGAATTTCCACGATTCTCGATACCAATTCGATACCACGGTAAAAAAAACAAAAACAATAAATCCCATGTAATTCAACACGCACTCTTTTATTAAAAACATTTGAACATTACAAAAAACAGAGGCATGTAGCCTTTAAGTAATAAATAAAAAGAATTGACCCATTTTGTTCATTTTGGCGTATCAGCGGCATGCTATCAATCGATAGTCAGACGACGGACACTACATACTGACCGTGAACGCATCTGGTCCATCAGCTCAGAATAGCAGGAGTAGGAGCATTTATTGCAGAAGATTAAAAGCAAACGCACCTATTTGGCAATATTTCACGTTTAATCTCAATGCTATAAGGGAACCATAACGTTAATGAAGTAATCGCCGCGAGGTGGATGGAGCCGTCACAGCTGGTGTGCACGGAGCAGCGGCGCCAGATAGACCCCCGCACCGGAGCCCCGCAGCAAAAGCGCTACTGGAGAGGTCAGACACACCGCCACCCGACGGTAAAGATCAGAGTCAGCGCTCTGCATATATTGACCGTCATCTTTTCTTGTAAAATGTCCGGTGTAATCGGTAACACCGGTGTTGTCACAAGTTTATTAACCGGAGGGAAAATTTTCCTCACTGTCACATCCCTACCAATGACCATTACAGGCATCGTACGGTACCTTCGGTACTGTAGAAAAAGAGTACCGTCACTTTTTTAGGATTTTGGCATCGACTTGGTACCGAAGTATCGGTTCTCGTGACATCCCTACCATAGACTGTATATAAAGATGGACGACATGATAGCTCCCCACATTGAAGCCAAAACATCTTGATCGCCCCCTGGTGGCTGGCTTCAACGATAGTACACGTATTGGGTATGTAGTGCATAGCGATTTCAGACGCAGCCTACGCATCAACAAAAACACTCCAGACTACTAAACTCTAAGCACAAGTCCATTGTTTTCACTCAAATAGAAATTCTAAATCAACCAGGACTGAAATCTTAAGGATCGCCACTTTAACATCAACGTGTTAACATTGTAATTGTGAGCATGTTAGCATGCATACCTTAGCATTTAACTGAAAGCACTGCTGTGCCTAAGTACAGCCTCACAGAGCCGCTAGCATGGCTGTAGACTCTGACTCTTGTTGAAGCATGAGAAGACACGTCAGGTAACATTTTGTATTGTATTGTTTGTGAAAAGAACCCACTGCACCAATTCAGTGGAAGTTTCCCTTTTCAGCTTGGTGGCTGAGCACAGAGTAACGTCTGTAATAATGTTGTTCGACTTGTGACTGCCATGTTGGATTTGGAAGGGTTGGAAGTAAACTTTGGCTTTTGTTCCAGGTCTCCAATCTCAGTTACTGGATTGCCTGAGAAGGTATTTTTGGACAAAGGGGATACCGTTCTGTCCTCTGGGGCCTTATGAGCTTGACAGCAAAATTGCACAGAATATATTCGGGCTCCTGCATGACTTCGTGACCTGGCGTCAGGTTTGGGATGAGCCTGCAGCCTCTCTGGCAGGCTGCACCTGATAATCCCGGGGATTACAGTTAATGGTGGGAGCCCACAAAGACGCTTTGCATATTAGAAATCAAGCGGCGAGAGCTGCGTGTGGTGAAGTGCAGTCTTTGTGTGTCACTGTACTGTAAATTGTGCCTCACATTATATAGCCGAATGTTTTAGTGACCTCTGAACTCATCACTCCTATAATCACGAATAATGAGCCTCACTAATACATGCAAATAAATACATTTCAACTCCGACTAAGAAGAAAAATGGAAATGTAAGGACGGACACTCAGAGGCTGAGAGCCTTAAATGTCCAGGTTTTCCATTAGACAATAACTAAAATGTATTTTACAGCTCATGAAACATAATTGCTCCGTATCACATGAAAGCATATAATTAATGGCACTTACGGATACAGATGCAAGCATACCTCATATTGTAAAGTACTCAAATTATTTTGGCATTACAAGAACAAATCCTCTCTATATTCCAGGCATTCCCTCCTTCTTCTTCTTCTTCTTTTCCTCTTTCTAAATGGTCTCCAGCTCTAAATTTTCTTGAATAATGATGGTCTCATGCACAGCGCTGCACTTCATTGCACCCTGACTCTGTGAGTGGGTTTGTGTGACATTATGGAAACTCAGCCAGCAGTCCTGGCTGCTGGGCTGGATGTCTTGGTTCTTGAGCAGGCAAGCAGCTGTGCTCCATCCCTGGAGCTCAGCACTCCGCGGATAATATTCTTAGACAATTACACGTAGGGGTCAACAACCTGAAGAGGAAATGGCCGCCCGTATGTTGCAGTAGCTAAGAGAAGATGAAGAAACAAAAGGATGTGCAGGCGAACGTGAAGGAACTTCTCTGAAGGTGGATTGCCAGTTATCTTTTCCTTCTGTGCTATTTATTTACCCTCCCCTCGTTCTTTTCCCTCATCGATGTTCTCCATCTCTGATAGCCCATTAGTCAAGGCGACTTCTGAAGCGCCGTGTTGAGGTCACCAGCAGTCAGGGGCCGTGTTAAGCAGGGGGTGGGCAGAAGTGCTGCATGAAAGCCAGCCAGCTGCACTGACGGGAACACACAGGCTGTAATTACCACACTGAGTATCTGCTCTCCTGTGACACAGTGAGACACACACACAAGCGCACAGACACCTACACTCACACACAGAAGTGTAGCCTGCACCACACAGGCATGTACCCACCGTTCTGCCGGCTTTTACATGCATACAACATGTCCTGAGCGTCCCACAAGTGAGGCCCCAGAGGAGACAGTCCCTCATCCTGTCTGATCTCTTATCTCTGCCAGAGGAGCCTGTAAATGTGACCATGGATGCAGCTATGAGCCGAGAGCCACCACACATTCCTTCACCACTTCTCAGCCCCCCCATGCACTGTCAGCTTAATGTTGAGCACCAGGCAAAAGTGTATAATCTGCTTAAATAGCATGTCCACTGCTGAACTACACTTCCAACTGCACGCTGCTGATAGGCTGTGTGTGGCTTTTACTTCGTTAATGTGGCAATGGAATAATCAAAGTGACGTTATTAGGGAATGCACATTAACTGGGCAGAATTAAGAGGAGTCTTTTGAAGAAAAAGTGCACTTGATGAGCTCACATGACTCAGATTACATGCCGTGCTACTAACAGAGGAGAATGGAGCTATATGATGACGGACAGAGAATAAAAGGATAATATGAAGATATGAAACTGTTTTATAGGCAAGCATTTAAGGTGACAGAAATACAAAGGATCAGATATGAGAATACATTGTAATTAATAGTAGGGTTGCACAATACTAAGCTGTCCCAAATATAATTTTTTTTGGGCTTCAAAGCTTCGGTGAGAAATATTTGAAGGTATTCGAAGCTTCGCGGCGCAGCAGGCTGACATGTTTTTCTGTCTCCATCTCCCCTGTTTCAGTGCCCGGGACAGCGCCGCTGTAGCACAACTGTACACACACGCACCTCTACACTTAACAGCCTTATCCATCTGAGAATAACTAATAATAATTAATGTTGAATATGACTAATGTTGTGGGTTTATTCCTTATTTCAAGGGATATTTTGGGAATAACTCGTTAATATTACATACTTATATATAAATATTTTCTTTTTAAATTTAAAAACGAAGCATTCGAATACTGATTTGGAGGTTGATTACCATGGCAACAGTCGAAGCTTCGAAGCTTCAAAGCATTTGGGTCAGCCCTACACAATACTGACATTGTTAGCATATCTGATATAATTTGGGTTCTTTTGGCCAATACTCGTTTCCAGTGTTAAACTGATCAACAATAAACCCTTTTACAGCCGATATCATCAAAAATATGCGTGCGCATGTTGGCAACAGATGTGGCGTTTTGCCCCAGCCATCCAGACAAGATTGCAAGCTTTAAACATTTAATTAAAACTGTTACCGGCATCAAAATGTCTGGTTGTTGCGTGTTCGGTTGTGAGAATCAATAATTCCAACAAGTTCTACAGAATTGCGACAGGATCACGACCATTTCAGAGCAAACAGGTGTTTTTCGGTTTAACAAGTGACCGTGTTACCTAGTGACTCTCAGCCGAATGCGTTGCTCGTACTAACTTACATAAATGGTTGTACGTAGAAAAATAAACACAGATGAGTATGTATTTTAAAATTGATTGAAGGCTTTTACGAGGACACCTACATGTTCTATTGGTGTTTTCATCAGCTGCTGTCACCACGAGCAACCACAACGCATTCGGCTTAGAGTCACCAGTTAACACGGTCACTCGTTAAACCACCGGCAGCACCTATGGCTGCAAGCTATTAAAGGTGTCGACTACCACTGGACTGAGGGCATGATCAAAAATGTGTTTGTAGCGCCCATTTTATACCTCAATAAAGTCAAAACTCAGAGTCTGTCCTGGTATTTGACGTACTGTTCATGACCACAGATTACGTAGTTGTAAGCATCTAGTGACATGTTTCTCCACCAAATACATGTGTATATCTGGCCACTGAATATTGGGCAACTTGCTAATGACTTCCACCCACTCACAAATATAGCACACGAATCTGGAAAGTCAATTTGTTTAGGTTGCATTCGCGATCTTTGGTGGTTAATGCCCTTGCATAGCTTGACAAGCTATTTCACTGTGTGATTCATTTTTTTAAATATAAAATAGAGACATCACATTCATACTACAGACAAATGTCTATGTGTGATGGATACATGTGAGTGCATGTATACATGTGTGTGGGCATGTGTGTGTGATTGAATGGGTTTGTGTAAGGGAATTCCAACAGCCTTGACCCGGCGACCTCTCCTATTGTTTCTCAGCTGACCAGAGGCGTAATGGGGGCTGATAAGGGGGCGCTGGGCCGGGAGCCGGGACACAATGAGGCTGGAAAGCGCAGCAGCTGCTTCGCCCAATAGGCAAAGAGATTGGGGGAGTGAAGGGTTGAAGCGAGTAAAAAGCATGGGAGGCGTGGGGGGTGCTGCCCTTAGAGCATGTTATAAGAGCAGCAAGTGTTCACTACATTGAAAACGGGGAAAGGGGACAGAAGGAGTAGACAGACGGAGAAGTGTACATCTGTGCTTTTCCCACCCCCCCAGCCCCCCCTACCCTTCGAGGCTTTTTGTTGTGAGTAAGGCTTGTTGGTGGCACCCTTGGGACCTGACCCACTGTGGTCCTCGGGGATGCAGACACACAAACGCCAACTGTGTCACCCTTTTAAACCACCGCAGCGCTCTTTTTATATGCTAAACACACAGCTACATATGGCGATATAAATAGTCCTGTAGGGGATTTAATGCAGTGCTTTCGTCAATTGTATTAAGAGATGGAGGAAGCGCGCTGTAATTGTTCGACCTCCGTCTTCATTGACCTGAAGTAACGTGATCTACGGAACAACGCAAAGGAAGCCATTGACACAGCAGGAAGTTATTGATCCTAAATGTTGTCATTCAAGGGCACATGGACTTGACCGGGTGAAATGGGAGCTTCTGAAGTTTTTTTTGTTTTAGAATGAATAACAGACTAAACACTAACAACCACCAGTTTGATGCTGCCAAATTTTCAGGTCAAGTGCTTTGATGGACCTGACCTTTACACAGTTTACATGTTACTGTGATATTCTCTTCTACTCTTAATAAAGTCACAAGAATATCCAGCACCCGGAGCTCTCTACCATTTTGTGCTTTATTTACGTTATTTAAAAAAGAGGCTCCTGCACAATTGAGCCAATGAGCCAGGATAAAATTATTTTCCCTACTAGATATCCAAAGAGATGCAAACTTGATTCAGATTAAATTGAATGTGTAACACAAGGGACATAATTTTCAGCAGGCTAGTAACTGTAATGTAATCACTAAAAACCAAACTTCTGTGTTACTCAGTGTAGTAATGTGATTACAGTAACACTTTATGTTGCCCCAGCACTGAACGTGTGTTGACTTTAACAAGAGAAGAGACACAAACTAATGCACCCTGGCACTAAACCAGGCTACAGCAGCAGCAGTGAATGCCTCAGTCATCCAGGCAGACAGGAAACCCACCCAGAGAACTGTAGCTCTGTGTGTTTTCTCCCGGTCCACTCCCTCTACCGAGTGCAACAGAACCCGTTGCAGCGCCAGCTTTGATCAGCCCACTTCAAACAGCCACACTGACTGGTTCTGCTGCTCCCAAAGCTAGCGCTCAGTCCCTCTGGCCCCCCCCACGCTCCCCCTACCTCCACGGGAGCAAAACCCTCTCAGCATCCGTCTGCAACCCATCCGAGCGTAAGGGGATACAGGGAGGGAGGCCATCTTTCACCTCCATCCTTCACCCCCCACCTGCACCCCGCTCACACACACTCGACAGATCCCATCATTTATGGATGACTTTATTTATAAACAAGATCCAGTGCGCTCTCTTTCTCGCTGCTGCTGCTTTTGTGGAAGTGAAATTGCACTTGAAGTAGTGCCATGTCTCCCCGGCGGCCTCCCCGGGGGGCTTCAGAGTGGGCTGAGGGATAGATAGCACCATGATAGGGATGTGTTTGGATGGTTATGCACTGGAGGAAGTGGAGTCGATGGAGCAGAGGATGTCCTCTTCCACTCACAAGTTATTCTTTCATACACCCAATGTGTAGCTGCTGCCTGAATATTCGCACGTCTTCTTTCATATCATACAGACAGCTGTGGACAGTGAAGCTGCAGTCCGTGTTATTACACGTTTTAATGAAAATCCTGAGATTGAAAGATGTGTAGGAGTGGAAATAAAGGATGTGATCTCTGCTGTTTTACAGGTGAAACGGAATAGAAAGCGATGTGGAGTGATGGTAGTCTTTGAGGAGGGCTGGGAGCTTTTCAGAGCAGAATTGACTGTGCCGTGGCAATCACCAATACTAGGTCAAAGAATAAGAGTGGGTGTCCAACATTGGCAGTAAACTCCAAACGTTATTGTATGATCTCAAAAGACTGTTGAAAATGATGCTCTAAAACAAATACAATACTCAATGCAACTTGAGTTCTTTTTTCCAATTATTGGCATCTTTGCCAAATGGAGGCGCTGTTAATAAGCTGCAGGCTCAGAGAACCACCACCATTACACTTTTAGACACACTGTCACATGCATCAGTTTTAAACTTTGGTAGATTGAGATTCTGACTAGTACAGTGCCCTTTCGGCCGAGTGCTTGGCCTTTGGAATTGCTGCTTGTAGCTTTCTGAAGAACCGCTAATTCAAACAACTTCACACTTGACACTGCACGTCCTCAGCAATACGCTCAAAGTGTGAAATGGATCCGGGGAACAGTTGTCGTGAAACTCGAAGGACAGACGCATGCATACAGACAGAGACTCCTTCCATTTTAGTTAGATTATAGCAATGTAAGTACTATGTGGAGGATTTCTTTACTTAGGTTGAATCAGGTACAGTGGGGAACCTCTGGGTCTGAGAAGTGAAGCTAATGCTGAAGCGCCTTAAACTTGCATTCTTTCTAATAGCCAGCAGGGGGCGACTCCTCTGGTTGCAAAAAGAAGTCTGATTGTATAGAAGTCTATGAGAAAATGACCCTACTTCTCATTTGATTTACCTCAGTAAACATTGTAAATATGAGTTTATGGTCTCAATTGCTAGTTTCAAGTCTTCTTCAATACAGCATGATGTACATCTTTTCAATTATGGTCCCATTTAGAGTCAAATAGACCATAAAGCAGGGAATGCTTTCGGGCGTGGCTACCTTGTGATTGACAGGTCGCTACCACGGCGTTGTCCGGTCTGGGAGTTGTCCGTGTTTTTGTCTTACAACTTTAACCCTTTCACAGTGTGTTTTCAGTTCATGAAAGTTAATTGCAACATTTTGGTCGCCTAAAAATGTCTTATTCTGCATTTGATTGTACTTCGCTCCACCCTCTTGTGTCACTTCTGGTTGCAAAAAACAATATGGCGACGGCCAAAATGCCGAACTCAAGGCTTCAAAAAGGCAGGCCACAAACCAATGGGTGATGTCACGGTGACTACGTCCACTTTTTATATACAATCTATTATCATCTACTGCCATTTAATTAGATCTGATTATCTACCAGTCACATGTGCCTGCCTGTATGTGATTGTCCAAAACAGTGCTTTGCCAGATCACGTTGCATTACGTTGTGGAAAAAGGTTGAGCCAGATCCAACCATGCACACTGCAGCAATCGAAGCAATATGGTGCTTTATTTTGGTCACTAAATTACCATTTTGCCTGTGTAAGTGTTAATTAATCATGTTAATGTTTGATTCCAATATATTTGGGGTATACTGTAAATGATTGGTGACCCAGGCCTCCATAATCTGGATGTTCCTGTAAAGCATTGGCTCCCCCAATGCTTTACAGAATCCCCCCGATCTGATCAGCTTTTAAGAAGGAAAACAGGATATTCCAACTAGCCTCCTTTCTTTAAAAAAATACCTCTTCCCTGTATGAAATCTTCTGCTTCTAAATGTTTAAGTTGAGCAACCAGACAAAAATAAACAGTGTCGAGGATATCAGAACCAGCTGGGGTCCAACACTGAGCGGTGAAAGAGGTTGTGTAAAGAACAAATAACCTTCTAGTCAGCATCTCGTGTGCTTTAACTGGCTCTTGTCTGTTATTTTTTAAACTGTGTTATTCGGTGGATCTTGTCCAAACAGTCTGCTGCTGCTGCTTTGAGGAGACTCAACGGTTCTGGTGTGAGAGGCGCAGAGCTTGAGGAAACACAGAAACAGATAAAGACAGACTCTGCGTGCTCTCCCTGTACACAGCCAGCAGTCGTTCACAGCTGCTTGACTTCCTCACACAAACAAAAACTGGAGTAGTGTTTGTATTGTGACATCTAAAACACATGCACATCTCCGAGGAATTGCGTGTCACCGAAGGGGTGCACCGGCGTAGACTGCCAAACCGAATCTGAAGTCATGTCTCAAACAGTTCGAAGGGGAAAATCAAAGTAGAGACATGATTGGTGTGTTTTTTTTAAGCGAGGCAGGGAATATATAAATCGACAGAAGAAGTGAGCGACAAAAGAAGCAGAGCGATCTTTAAAAGCAAAGCGCAGCATGAACCAGAGCCTTAGACAAGACACAGAGATCAAACAACAGGAGATGAAATTCAAAGCTGTTTCTCCGGCGGAATGGGAGTGTGTGTGTGTCTGTGATTATAAAAGAGGGGCTGGGGGTGAGGAGAAACTGAAAGCGGACACACCACTCCATCTCCATACCCCCGGGGCGAGCAGCAGACAGACAGTAATGCTGCTCTGTCCCCTCGCCTGTGCTGTCAGCGCTGTGGCCGACCCCGCTTTTCAACCTGCGTTTTGGACGACAGACACAGGCATTAACTCCTCGGCAGCAGAGCTCAGAGCGGATCCGTGGAAGGTGCTCGACACCCTTCAAAGGCTGCACTTCCTCCGCAGGGAAAGCGCAGGGAGCTTTGATCAATATCCCCTGTGTGAAGGCTGCAGACATGGAAGGTTAATGGCCATTTAACCCAGTGTCACCTCCACTGTCCCGGCTGTGTGCTAATGCCTTTGAAAACTTGACACAGCCATCTCTATTACAGATCAACAGCTTTATCTGTGTGTGTGTGTGTGGTATGTTCACTTGTGTAGCCTATATGTCAGACAGCATGAGCAACCAAAGATAAAAGGCCCAGACGAGAGAGCAGGCCAGCCGAGGTTGCTTCATTACAGGCTTTTTAATGGTTTGTTTCACTGGATTGAGTTGATTTTTCGCTCACGGATTCACTGCCCCGAGCTCCTTATGTAACGCCACGGCACACGGCGGTGTCTGTGTTGCTTCTATGTATTGCACTGAATCCGGCCAACATTTCATATGATGGTGCAATCTAAAAATAGCAATATTACCTCCCCGGTTGAATATTTCAGACAGACCTTATGTCATTGCATTTGGAAGTTACATCACAGGAGGCAGTGCCGGATTTTTGTCCACATTAGGTTTGTCGTGGTAGTCGGTGCTACCAGTGTTACCAGTCTTCAGGCATACACGATTACATTACTTGCCCACCGCCGTTTCGCTTCTTTTTTATAGAAATAAAACCAATTTTAGTTCATTTTCGCGCATCAGCGCAGGAGTTAGATTTCACATACGGGATGAGAGAGAGTTGACAGACAAGATGATGGCAGAGGATTTGGTTTTAAAGCGAAAAGCAAAAGTGCCTATTTGGCAATATTTCAGATTTAAAAACGATGCTGAAAGGGAATGAGGCAATCGCCGTGCGGAGGACGGAACGGTCACAGTCAGCTGGCGTGCGCGGTCGACGCCAGTTGGAAACTTGTGGCCCCGCAGCGAAAGCTGAACCGGAGAGGCCAGACACACAGCTAAATGACGTTAAAGATCAACGTGAGCGCTCTACAGGTATTGAGCATCATCTTTTCTTGTGAAATATCCGGTGTTAACACCGGCGTTGTTGATGTTTATTAACCGGTGGAACAATTTCTTCACCATGACATCCCTAGTTCACATGAGTACCCTTTCTTCTTATTGCATACCGCCACCTCATAGTGAGTCTTGGTACACAGCGTTAAGCGCTAAGCGTAGGAAATAAACACTTAAGGTCGTACTCACACCTGTGACACGCAGCTGAGACGCGAGCCTGCAGGGAGCAGGAGCAGACAGCTGCATAGATTAAAATGAGGTTTCTGAATGCTGCTGCGGCTGTAAGGGGCTGTTCACCTGTAGCGTCTAAAAACGCGTGGAAAACGCCAGCCGTGCCGCTTTCAAGACCAGAAACCAATGGTTGCCTGGAACAGCAGGAGAATTATGGACAAAACTCGCAAATGTAACCAGCTGAAATTTTGAGTTTAACATTTTCTGAAGTTCGTTCTTATGTGTGAAGCACCAGTTTTATGGCAATCTTAGGTAGATTTTGTCCAACTGAAGTGTGAATTCACAATTTCTGCCATGGGAATAAGGTCAGTGGCACCATATGCAGCAGATAGGCGGCATTGAATTCTGGATGTGGGACTGTAAAAGAAAGTTTTGTGCAGGCTTACATTCACATAAGAAAATGCACGCTGCCTTGTACAGCGGATTGGTACACTGGGTCAAAGTAACGCCACCTCCTCCCGAAGGGTGTCTTGGCAGCAGTCTCTGTTCATCTCTTGTTTGAGTAAGAACCCCGATTCAGGAGAAACCATAACAGTTCACAACCTTACCTCACAACGGACCTTAAGCAATGAAAAAGTCTGCTCAACCTCTTAAAGATATGGAGCGCCAACCCTCTTCTTCTCCTCCTTTTAGTCACCTCTAATGATCAATGCACCGGAGTCATTAGCCTCCGCGATCCCCTCCGCTCTCCTGCTCTCTTCCTCCTCACTTCCTTTCAGGGCCTCACAATGAAGCCATTTGCATCCCTCCGGGTTGCTACGATACTCGGCCACCCCAACTTGAAATGTTTTGCCTTTGCTTTGAAGGTGAATTTCAAGAGGAAAACAGCTGCAGGAGAAGAAGAAAGGACGCGGGGTATGTGGTGCTGAATGCGTTGTGCTCCTAAGGTTGCGGCTAACTCAGTCACATTAACTGTTTTCGTTTATTTGGCGACATTTGAGAGGGTGTTTGTTTCCTTATACCCTGCCTTTGTCTGTGTGTACGGCTGTTTTTCAGAGTGTCTATGTGGCCTAATGAGGCTGTTAGTTGCTGTTGACTCCCTGCCATATGTGCATGAACACATCAGAGAGCCTCGAGGCAAAGACTATTCTTCTCCCCCCTCACTCATAATGGTTCGCTTTTTAGCTGCGTCTGCAATGAGCGTGCAACAAACAGAGAGAGAGAAAGAGAAAGTTTCCTGCTGTGATGGTACAGATTAACGCTCTGAAGACTGGAAGGCTTCGTTAGATGTCGATGCACACTCAATTTCACAGGATTCCTGGAGAATCTCTGTCAAACTGTATCATTTGTGTTGAGTTTATTTCATTGTTTGTCCTCATAGAGTAGAAAGTCTCAGAGAATATGAATGAGGAGATAAAGAGCTGACAGATTGTCCCTATGGGCGACTCGGTGTGTCGGGGGACAGTAGGAATAAATGAAGTCAAACCACAAACCCCTCAAGCCTTATTACTGTACATTAGCGCTCCACTAAGTTCCCGTCCGCCTCAACATCCTCTGGGATATTTCTGGCCTTTGATGAAGCCCGACTGACGGCTGGTGAGGAACGGTTTCTTCCCACCTCTGTCATCTATGCTCGGCGGAGCCTCCTGCGTGGCGCTGCCAGCGTGGCTTAGCGCTAATTAGCCCGGCGGAAATAAAGACAGAAATCCACTTTCCACCGTGGGTGCTAAATCAGGCTAATGCTAATGCTTGAGGAGGTTTTGTGAGGGGTGTTTTATGCTTGTCCTTGGCACGGCGTGGCAGGGTCCCACTCCTTGTCAGGCGTGATGGTTTTTAGCGGTTCCTGCCAGGCGGTGCTCCCCTCCTTCGCCCTCCTGCTCCATCCATCTCATCCTGCTCTGTCTGAAATTCAATTGACCTTTTGTTCCACCTCACAGTGAATGGGCACAGGCCAGCTCCACCAATAGCCAACGCAGAGCTCTCATACCTCTTTATTTGATCTGTCCTGCTGCCGAGTCCAGTGCTTTCATTACCTACCCAAACACCCACCCCACACACCGCCTCTCCTCCACTCCTCCGCAGCTACGTCCTCTTTTATCTCTGGTCATGTCTCTTTGCTGGAAGGGGGACAAGTGCCTTTCAGACGCCAGTGGAGGTGATATATTTTACAATCAGGAGAAAACTCCTTTTTTTTTCTTCCTTCTCCTTCTTCGCCTTCTCCTCATGTTCTTGATCGTTATGGTGATTGGCTTTTATTTGTGCCCGCTCTGCTTGTTTTAAACACAGCACTTTCTCCTCTCCCTCAGAGGACTTTTTTTTTTTCTGACTTTGCAAAAGTGCTGAGGTAGCCTCCCTGTCGCTCAGGGCAGAAGAGCTCTGAATTGCTGCGCTGTGACGAGAGGCCTGTCGTGACCGTGACCTGCCAATCATTTTGATCTTCAGGATTGACAAATTGATCCCAGCGGCGTCGTTCCAGCCTCTAATTACATCTTTAAGTCAAACAAGAACCATTATCTCAACTTCTCTTCACCTGACATCTCTTCCCCTTCATCTGGATTCTGCTTTAATTCCCCCGCTGCTTCTTTCATCGTCTCATGCTTCTGCACCTTGCCCTCGCGCCACCGTCAAAGTCATTAAATCTCTTCTGTCCCCTCTCCACCCCCTCATGCTCTTTTCTTCTTCGGCACTAACCTCAGTACAGGTCTGCTGCACTGTGATACATACTAAAGACCAACTTCAGCAGCCACAGCACCTCATGTGTGACCACTACCAATCAGAGCTCGCTGTCGTACAATGTGTGCTTTGCTGACTGTTGGACTTGGCATCTGTGTGATTGGGCTTTTTTTCTGTGTGTGTGTGTGTTTGCAAGTCCTGCTCTCTCAGCAGTACAAAACAGTAGCAATCTTGTGGTAATAAGACGAGGAGGGGACTGTGAATTCCTGATAATGTCCTGTAAGGTGTGGGCTAAAATTACATTTATTTTTCATTTCTTTCTTCCATATTACACTGAAAATATGATTACAGTGTATATTTTTAAAGGTGGAGGAACAAGATTGTTGTCAAAGATTTTGCAAAACTGCCTTTAGGCTTTTTGCTGCGTTTAAAGGCACCACCTTGTGGGATTTTTCACCACTGGAGGTGCTGGGGTCCCTGTATTGTTTTTTCACACTGATTAATATGCACCAAGCCCCCATGGGGCAGTGCCAAGCTGTGCAGCAATTCAGTAATGGTTGTTACAGTTGACATTGCAAGTCATGCGATGTGCCGGGGCTCAGAAACACTTTTCCCCGTAACCAATCATTACAAAAGGGTCTGCTGCAAATGATTGCAATGATGCAAATAATTGTATCATGAATCGTGTCACCACAATTTGAGCCATTAGGGCCAATTAAAACTAAAAAGTTGCAAAAGGCTATATCAGTATAATATTTGCACTTCATGTATGCAGTTAGCCAGAGGAGACCTCTTATGCACATGCTTTGTACAGCCCAAAAATGCCTAAAGAACTTTTACATTGTATGCACTGAGCAACGTATCCTCATACAACGGTTCATATGATATCTTACAAGAAGTTATTCCTAATTTTTTGTGCGTTTTCCTACGAATATCCACCAACACATGTCAATTTCCGCCTGTTACATGCAGTCTTTTCAAAGTAAACTTCTTTTTTCACAGAAAACAACTCAGTTAGTCACAAACATCACGTGACAACCGTCACTACAAAACACTGCACCTTCATGCAGGCGTGTAACATTCACGTCTCGGTGACACAAAATGTGACACTGACACGCTATCATCTGGTGGACAGGCGGATCTATTATGGTAAATGGACTTGCATTTATATAGCGCTTTTCCAGCCTTCCGACCACTCAAAGGGCTTTACACGTCAGCATTCATCCATTCACACACACGTTCATAGACAGAGGCTGCCATGCAAGGTGCCAACCTGCCCATCAGGATCTAATCTAAATACTCATTCATTCATACATCGATGGCACAGCCTTCGGGAGCAATTTGGGGTTAAGTATCTTGCTCAAGGACACTTCGACATGTGGACTGGAGTAGCCAGGGATCAAACCACGACCTGCTGGTGGACGACCTGCTCTACGTCTGCGCCACAGCCTCCTTATTACACACTTTGCCGTGAGACCGGGCTGCGTTGTCCGGTCTTGGAGTTGTCCACATTTTTGTCTTACAACTTTAACCCTTTCACAGTGTGTTTTCAGTTCATGAAAGTCAATTATAACTTTTTTGGTCTCCTAAAAATCCCTTATTCAGCATTCGGTTGTACTTAGCTCCACCCTCTCGTGTCACTTCTGGATGCAAAAAAAACAAGATGGCGCAGGCCAAAATGCTGAACTTGAGGCTTCAAAATTGTAGTCCACAAACCAATGGGTGATACAGTCTATGACTTCAACAAAACATTTTTTCAAAAGTCTTATAAGGCTATTCAGGATATTTGTTATCCCTGGATGGTAAAGTGCATTTTGGTGAGAAAAAGAATGTAAACAAAACTGTTCCTCTCACTCGGAGGCAGAAAAAGCATCAATCTTTAATGTGTAAACTGTTGCATTGTTCTCAGTGGGGAGGGAGCGGGTCACCATGGGACGGACGGCTGAATAACTGGGGCTACGGGCCGCGTGCAGCTTTTGTCATTCCATCATTAACAAAGAGAACATAGTGATGCTAAAACAGGCTGTAGCGCCATTGTACAGACTCCATTTACCCCACCAGACAAAGGCACGCCGCTCTTTAACAAGCTTACTGCCTTTTGTGTCAGGTCTGGTATGAAGCACGTTAACAGCAACCATAAAGATAATCTATAATTATCATAATCAGCTTGTGTGACCTCAAGGGATTACATGTAATATTTGAGTAAGTGTGCAACATTCATCTGTGATTTAGAGATTTATGCACATTTCCAGCAGTTTTAAGTGCAAAATGTGGCGATTTGTCCCCAAACTTTTGAGTTTTCATGACACTAAATTTATGCAGACACAGTGCTGCTGTTGCTATCGAAATGTAGGAGTTTAGTTCCCAGGAGGGGAGGCGGGAGGGAGGGTGCCCACAGCCACAGCCACATTTCCAGAGAGAGAGAGCCCAGATATTTTTACAAGCCTTCTAATGAGAGCTGTAAGAGAGCAGGACCCGTGTAACCGAGCGGCTTGTGAAAGTACAGAGGCATGCCTTCAAATTTGATCAAGGTACAGAAATGAAAAGCGAGAGTGGGGAGAGGCGTGCGAGTGCATGTGAATCTGATATGGTCAGAAAGAAATGGAAGGTTTTAAAACAAGGACCATTTGCAACAGAGACGGGAAGAGGGATGAGTCGACAGAATTAAGGGGCTCAACCTTTAGTTTGGCCTTTGTGCTGGCATTCGCCGTTGTTTCAAGATGATTATGGAATGTGTGCACAAGTCCTCCGGTCCTCAACCCGCTATAATTCACTCTTGAATGTGTGTGTGTGTGCTTCTTTGAGTAACCCCTCGACATTCCTGTGATAAAGGCAGGCCACAGCTGTGTGGAAGCCCAAGAGACAAAGACACTCAAATATGTGCAAACAACTGTTAAGATCAAGACTCATTTGCATCTGCAGAGTGCGTTCAAGCTGCAGCACGTCCAAGTTTATGTCACAGCCTCTGCTTTAATGGGCTATCCATGTATTATTGACCTTTACATCACCTTCCAGGGATGTGCAGTACATTTCTAATTGGCAGGATGAGCCATATGGTTGAGATGAAGAACCTCATGGGGTTAATTCAGGTTAAAAACAAGTGCACACAGGAATTTCTCAGAAGACGCCATGACCTTATGCCATATGTTATTGTGTGTCCACAGGTTCCTCCTATTACGACAACGTGAGGCCGCTGGCGTATCCCGACTCGGATGCGGTTCTCGTCTGTTTTGACATCAGCCGCCCAGAGACTTTGGACAGTGTCATAAAGAAGGTCAGTGTTTTTTTTTTCATTTCATCTCCTCCTCTGGATCAGCATTTAATATCTGCTGTGACACCGGAGAACTAACCGGAAAAAATTCACTTTCTCCCGATCAGCATCTTGTACCCGCTCAGCAGCAGCAGCTGCATTTTCATGGCTCAACAATAGAGCAAATCAGCACAGAGGCTAGAGCCTCCCATTCCTTTATCTCATCAAAAACGTCCATGGATACTTGACCCTCGTCCCTCTGAGGAGTGGAAGGTCACAGCGAAGAATGAGTGGAGAGGCTTTGCACCCGGGTGGGTTCGAGAGGAATATCGCATACGCAAATTAGCCACATCAGCCGTATCAAAGAGGAGCGGTTGCAGAGCCCGCTCAAGAGCACTAAAATTTCCCTTCTGTAGGCATTTAAAATTTAAAATCCAACATTTATGCAGAGCAGTAGAACAGATGGCGGCACTTAACATTTGTAAGGTGGCCTATGGTTCTGATGTTGTGATACTTTAGTTGAGATTGGGGCGGCGGTTAAAGTGTTATACTGGCCGGGCGGGGTTGTGGTCGTGGACGTGTTTTTACAGCCGGTGGCGATACATATTGTATATGTAGAGACACCCAGCTTAATGGGTTTGTTTGCGTGCCTGTGTGTCATGTAAAATAGGCCTGTGCATTTTAGCGGTCTCTCATCTTGAAGCCATGTGTGTGCGTTTGCCTTTGAACTGCGCTCCTTGTGGGACGAAGACGGTTCCCACGGCTGGCCCGTTGACGTGTTTAGTGGTCTGAGGGGAGCTGCTAAAACGCTCCTGCAGACTTTGTAGATCTAACCCGAGACACCTTTTTTTTTTTTTAAATGTCTCACAAGCCTCAGTGCTCTCTGTCAACAGGGGGAAGCAGAGCGGCCGTCAAGCTTTTGGTTTTCCCAGGAATCCCTTGGCAGGGGGTTGCCATGACCTCTGACCCTTAGCTGTCGCCCGGGTAATCTCTGAAACTCAGGGGGCACATGGAAAACCTGTTGCACAATCACCATCCCAAATTAGACTCTTGACCTCCAGGAACAAGCGGGTCACTAAGGTCTCTGGATGACAGCTGGGGGAGGAGAGAGGGCTAAACAATCAAAGCTTTTGATTGGGTGTTATTGGCAGAATAGGGGTGGGCTCGAAAGGTCAGAGGTTGTTTTCAACGTGAAGGCTGAATGGACACGCTGACATTCTGCACACGGCGTGAGGAATATTTAAGGGCTGTCGGCTGCTGTCGTGCATTAACCCGCAGCGAGGAGAGACTGTGCTGGTTCAGCTGAGTTTCAGAAGTGACATTTAATCTCAGGGTGATTTTAGAACGAGGACGGCTCAACCTTTTCTGTGCAGAACCTGAAATACATTTGTTGATGGGGGCTGAGCGAGGAAAGTAGAACACACAGCAGGTACTGCAGAAACCTGAACAAAGATGGCATGAATCAAGATGTAATATTTCCACATGATTCTTGGGCTACTGTAGTGTAATGACATTTGAATTTTACAGTGTAACAGTGCATGGAAGAGTCTTTATTAACAATGCTTTTACTTAGAACTGAAATGATTAGCCAATTAATCGACTGGTTGTTTGACAGAAAATGACGCCAAACATGCTCTTGTTCCAGCTTTTCAGTTGTGAGGATTTGTTGTTTTTCTTTGTCTTATGTGAAAGTAAATTCAATGTCATTGGGTTTTGGAGTGGTCAGACAAAGCAAGCAATGTGTAGATGTCACCTTGTGTTTCAGGAAATTATGATGTGCATTTGTCACTGCTTTCTGACGATGTATTGACCAAACAATTAATGAAGAAAACACACCAGAGTAGCGGCAAAGTGCGGCCTGTGGCGAGCAGCCATGCGATGTCCATGGAAAGCTGCGTCCGTTTGATTCTGCGGCGAAGTGCAGCCAAACTAAAAATTGGGAATAGTTTAACTTTGGATGAAGTGCGGCCAGAGATGACCCGCAGCCAATCAGTAAACACTCCTGTGACATGTTGACCTATGTTAATTGGTAATTTTTTTGTATTATTATATATAATTATCTTTATTTAATTTCATGCTTTCAACATGAGGTTTTGCTTACAATATCTTTCCAACAAACATATATAATACCTTGATGTATAAGATAGTATACAATATACTATCCTAGAATGGTGTCCAGCTAACATAAAACATTAATACATTCACATACACAAGACACATTACAAAGAATTTCTTCCCACCTGGAAAGACATGATTGCGGGCGAGCCGCATTTCGCCGCTGCCTGGTGTGTTTTCAGCTGAAGTGGTTAATCAAGAGAATAATTGTCATATTAATTGATAATAAAAATAATTATTAGTTGAAGCCCTATAGATGAATTTATGTTTTATAGGATTGCAACTAACCATTTCTTTTAATTCATCTCTCGATTATTTTTTTCAATTAGGTGATTGATTTGTTGTTTAGTCTATCAGAATTTCCCAGAGCCTAAAATGATGTCTTCAAATTATTTGTTTTGTCCAATCAACAGTAAAAAACCCAAACACATTCAATTTACAAAGGTATAAAAAAGAGAAACACAGCAAATTATCCTCTATTTTCTGCCTAGTAAATGTCTTTAACAACTAATTTATTATCAAAAATGTTGTTCTCTGTTGGTTGAGAAGTGTTTGATATTCCAAAATATTTAGGAATTGATCTCATCTACTCATTTAATCTCAGGAATGTTGATGTCAGCAGGTTAAAAAGACATTTTAATTTCCCTTTGACTCTTCAGCTGAGCATTTTTCTTCTTTTATCAAGAGAGCATTAATCTCCCTGGAGCTCAGGTATCCAGTGGCAGAGAAGCCAAAGGTCGTCAGCAGTCAGTCCAGGCAGCTCTACTCATGTTTGGCACAACCGCTGATGTATTTCTGTGTCTCTCTGTCGCTTCATGTCTCAACAGTGGCAAGGGGAGACACAGGAGTTTTGTCCCAACGCCAAAGTGGTGCTGGTGGGCTGTAAGCTGGACATGAGGACGGACGTCAGCACCCTGAGGGAGCTCTCCAAGCAGCGCCTCATCCCTGTCACCCACGAGCAGGTGAGAACAAGCAGATGATGGATATGTGAGGAGAAAGGGGTGACGATGAGTAATGAGAGAGGGACTTGCAAGGTGCCCTGGGAAAAAAAAGACAGACTTGAAAACAACAACGGTTGCGAGAAAAGAAATTAGAAAGCAATCCAGCGATTATATATGATTTTTCCATCTTGGATCAGCAGTGGCATTGCCTCTCTGGTGAAGTCCCAAAGGACGGGAGTGTGAAAGGGGGCTCACGCAACACAATCAACCACCGCAGAATAATAGCGGCGTGAAACCCCTCTGGGACGTGTTACTGGGGTTGGCGTTTTGACCGAAATTTGCTGACAGGCGATGTAAGGTTGCGTATGGCGAGGGCCACGGAAGAGGCATGGGCGGTTAGTGGAGTTTATGTCGAGGGACACATTTTTTCCCCTGAAATGAAATATTCATGCAGATTTAGGGATTCTCAAAATGCAGGATGAATGGAAAAACGGACGTTGATAAATGAGTGAGCCCTTTTATCGCACGCCGCCATGACCTCCAAGCCAAGGGGATGGGGAGAAGCGGGGAGGGGATGATGAACTGTTCTGTAAATCTGTGAATTTTAATCAGCTTTCAGCGTGTTCATTTTGTGCTCTCCCGTGTTGGACATACAAAAAGTGGAGGGGCTTTTTCACCGCCACACAAAAGCCCTCAGAACAAAGGAGCCTTTTTTTCCGCTGCTGTCTGAGAGCTCGCTGGAGGCTAAAAGCACGCAGCCTCCAAAAAAAAATCTGAAAACAACAGACAGTTCATGTAAATAAGATACATAAACAAAAGATGGAGTTGCAAACCTCTGAGCTAATGTAAAATAGATGGGGACCATTTGTGGCCAGGCCTACTTTAAGCTATTGTTTTGCTCCTTCTCAGTCACTATTTATATCCGAGGCCACTACTGTTGGTCCCTCCAACATGCCCAGAAAATGTGTGTCACACAGCAGATGCCAAAGCTGAGCACAATAAACATTTTAGCGCTCTAATCCAATAGCCTGTGTTGTTATCCTGTTGTTGATCTTAAATTGAATTCCATCACAGCTGAGGAGTCGCCGGCGAAAGTGACCACTGGGTGAACTCCAGACATTTCTGCGCTAATCTGCCCGAGATCCGATCGAGCTTTTCCGCTTGTCACGGCAATCTCTACCTCGGCCCCCTCCCCGCCACTGCTGCCACCGCCACCACCCCTGAATCTAAATCTGCCGTTCCACCTAATGAGGACTTCATTGCTTCTCATATGCGGCTCAGTGCACAGCCGCGATAAAAATCAAACCACGTCCACTGGGGATGAAAAGCTCTCTGTGTTTGGACAGCATGCCATTTTAGGGTCATGGGAAATGCAGTCCTGTCTCATCTGTTACAAGCTTTACCTGCATGAATGTGGATTTAAAGTCTTCATCATGTAACAAGAGACGAGGCTGTACTGTAGCGGAGAGAGAGAGAGCGGCCAGGGGACTCTAAAATTAAATTTGTCCCTGATTTGATCTCAAGCAAACAATTTACGGTCTCAATTAACTGGGTATATTGTAACATTACTCAGGGGTGAGCTCCAGTGCTGGAGGAGCTCTGTTAGAGTTTAGTCTCTTCTCTCTAAATAGCGGCATAGACCATGTCAACAGCGGCCCAGTGGGCTCTGTTCCCACTCTGTTACCACAGACCAAAGAGTCAAAGCATCTACATTATTCATGCCTCAGAGGGAGGAGCTTCATTTGTCTCCAGACATGTTTAGATCATTTACATTCAGTCTACGGTCTAGAATCGACATCTTCGTCTCGGATCTGCTTCCTCTTTCAGGGACATTTAGTCTTCCGCGGTTGAGATATATATACCGCCGAGGTACAATGACGGATGGGGAGCATGTTGAAAAATTTCCTTTTCTTTGTGAAGCGTTCACACAGCACCTTGATGTGGAGTAAACTCGTGTCTAACACAACCTCTAAAAGGAAACACATCACGGTCAGGAGTTCTATTAGAAAAGAGGTAGAGTACAAAATCATTCAAAAGAGAGAAAAGGTGCAACAGAAATGTATTGTGAACATGTCAAGTTATAAAAGCTGATGTTTTCTGTTACACTGCAGATAAAATGTTGCATTTAATCTCCCAGGGCTCAACAATACGGATTGCCCGCTTGCCCGGGGAAAGTAAAATGCCACTAAAAAATAATTAAAAAAAAATATTTTCCGGAGCTGATGATGGAAGTAACTAATGGAAGTAGCTAAGGAGTGAGCCATCTCGCTTCCTTCTCACCTCTGTTGAGAGTTGCACATGTGCAGTAGGCTACTGATCGGGCACTCGCAAAAATAGCGGCGGGTAAAGGCAAAGTTTATGAGCTGAAGTGCAAGCGAGCATTTCAATTACCCTTTCAACAGGAGTTTAGTGGAGTGGCGTTAGAGGATGATTCAGTTACTTAAATAAAGATTAAAAAATAAACTGCATACAAGAAGTTGAACGTAGTCACTGTTGTCACCCGTTGGTTTGTGGACTGCTGTTTTGAAGCCTTGAGTTCAGCATTTTGGATGTCGCCGTCTTGAGTTTTTTGCAACCAGAAGTGACAAAAGAGGGTGGAGCTGAGTATAACTGAAGGCAGAATAAGACCATTTTAGGCAACCAAAAGGGTTATAATTAGCTTTTATGAACTGAAAACACACTGTGAAAGGGTTTCTCCCAGACCGAACAACGCCGTGGTAGAGACCTGTCAATCACAAGGTAGCCACGCCCTAAAGCATACCCTGCTTTATGGTCTATTTGACTCTAAATGGGTCCATAATTTACTAAATGAACATCAAGATTTGAAACTAGCAATTGAGACCATAAACTCATGTTTACAATGTTTACTGAGGTAATAAATCAAGTGAGAAGTGAGTCATTTTCACTTCTATATAATCAGACTTCTTTTTGCAACCAGAGGAGTCGCCCCCTGCTGGCTATTAGAAAGAATGCAAGTTTAAGGCACTTAAGCATTGGCTTCACTTCTCAGACCCCGGAGTTGCCCACAGGATTAAACATGACAATTAACTTTAGTCTTTATTGTTATTTTATAAACACTAATAAAAAAATTAAAAAAAAAAATTGTATAGGGGCAAGTAAAAATTGACTTTGGGCAAGTAAATTTCTTACTTTTGATTTCTGAATTTTCACTTGCCCTGTAAAGCATATTGTTTCTTCTCTTTTGAAAACACAAATTAAGTTTGCTTGCTTACTAATAGTCTCTTTCTTTGCCTGTCTCCGTGTTCCAGGGCAGCACAATAGCTCGACAGATGGGGGCGACGGCCTACGTAGAGTGCACCTCCAAGGTTTCGGAGAACAGCGTTCGGGATGTGTTCCACGTTACCACGGTGGCGTCGGTGCGGCGGCCACACAAGCCGCAGCTAAAGCGCAGCAGTTCCCGCAGAGGCCTGAAGCGAGTGTCACAGCTCCCGCTGCCACCCCTGCCGGGTCGGACTGAGCAATTGGACGAGGCCCCGGCCATGAGGAAGGACCGGGCCAAGAGCTGTGTGCTCATGTAGAGACCCTCGCTATAAATATATATATGTATATACAAAAACACAGAAATATATAACAGAGGAAGTCTATTTATTGTTTTTCCGTTGTTGTTTTTTTCTCGTATTTTGATTTTTTGCACTGCAGAGGAGTGAGGAAGAAAAGAAACACTGCGCTGTGGAAAGAAATGCTTTGGATTTTTTTATTTTTTTCGTTGCGTGTGTGCATATTTTCTAAGCTGTTTACATATTTGTGTTGTTTTGAAATGATGGCAAATTGGACTAACCCTCTGGACATGAGGGAGCTGTGATAGTGGAAATGCCGTCTAGCCCCGGGTATTAAAGAGGAATTAATTTCCTGAAACCGCTCTAATAGGAGGATTGCACCGCTGCGGAGCGACAGCGAGGAGGGTGAAGTGCGTGCGAGGAGGACCATGTTGAAGCAGGACGTCTGGGGATGAAGCTTGTTGTTTTCACAGACAGTGTTGCTCAGCGAACATGAGGACTAAATCTCTAGCTGCACTGTCTCAAGTTGCCATATTTGAGAGGACATGTACAGTAATGCTGAAAAGGGATTGTAGTGATTAGATGAATGATGGCTCAAACCAAACATTAAGAGCTGGAAATGAGATTTTGTAACACTGACATATTGTGAAGGTGTGTGTGAGCGTTACTACCACAAGTGCATTTTTAGAAGTCACCACATATCTGATTTTATTTTGCTCATTTAACACTATTTTTCTCATCAACTCCCAACTGTGTCAGTTTGATTCACTGAAGTTAATGCTGTTGTATCTATTTTAAAGATGTTTCTTTGTGGAAAATAAAGTAGTAAAATGTTGGGGCTTTTTTTGTTTCCCTTTCACTAAAAATAAAGCAACAGCTTGACTGTACAGAGAAAGGATGATTTCTGGCTAAAGTTTCTTTCCTGTTTTTTTCCATTATGGCATCAGAGATGTAAATCATGTGATTATAACAGACTGTAACCAACTGTCCCATTATGCTCAGCAATGATTCACGATTTTCTCTAGAACTTCCCGTCCAGCTGCATTCCTCTACCAGCCTTCAAAAGCCATATCTGTAAATAATAACTGCCCATTTCCTGCTTTAATGTCGTCTCCGTGCTCTCATGCTGCCCTGCAAGTCAAACAGCACTGCAGCCCGAGGAATGAGTCAGTCTTTCAAGGTAATGTGCAGACCTCTCAGCTGGCAAAAGGTAAAATTGAACTGCAGTGCAGCAGCACCGGAGCACTAATGTAGTGTTTTTAAAATGACGGACTCCGTACTGTTGCAGGCGCTTCAAGCCCATTCAGTACGACAGATGACATGACGCGAGCTCTTTCATCCGCAGAGAACAATTTTGCCGTCCAGTTGATCCTGGGACTCAAAACCTTTCAAAGTTGTTGTTTTTTTTCCCCCTGAGCTGTTTGTGTAAAACAGTCCATTGGTCAGTCTCAATGTGGACAGTTTCTCTGAGGCAGCAGGACTTTCTGTCTGGAGTGTTTCTGAAGTTGGCAAGCTGCTGTATTCTGACAGCATTTAGGGGGAGGTGAGAGTGGACAGGCCCGTCTACTGTAAGTCAGCAGCTGAAAGCTTTACCTTTACAACTGTCAGTGTTGTCTGGCAATTTAGCTGTTGCTACATCGCTGCTAGACACTAAACCGTTGACAAGATGAGCTCAAATGGATGAAATGTCAGAGAAACTGAGACAGATCAAGACAAAGACGAGAAACAAAAGGGGAAGTGATAAAGGGTGGTGGGAAGTATTAAAGGAATATTACACCAACATCTTTTGAGTGTCAAATACTTGAAAGGCTCTAAAACGTTTCCAGCTTGTCCCTTTGCAGAGGACAGAAGTTGTAGATTGGGACTGAATTCGCAGCACTTATAATGGATTCAAAATGGACTCATGGCAAAAAAAGGGGGTCAAGATGTATTAAAACATCCAAAGAAAGTTCTCAAGCCACTCCTGCAGCATAACTGTATGGTCAGTATGCTCCAGAAGTTTATTCTGAGAGGTCCATCAATGGCAAGTAGGCTGCCCTTTCTTAGTCACTTAGTCTACTAATCGGTCATTTTGGTCTTAGTCGACTAGGATTTCTTTAGTCGATTAGTTGTTTTTTATGCTTTTTCATGCTGAATGACATATTTCAAAGAAACTTATTAGCACATCTCTGGTAAACACCAGATTTAAAGTTGTGCTTTTGTGTGATTCTTTGTGAAGAAACTCAGTTTTTACAGATCTGCCGATTAGATCAACTAATCGATTACTCGACAAAAACGTGTTAGTCGACTAAGAAATTCTTTGGTCGAGGACAGCCCTAATGGCAAGACAGAAAAAAAAACATTTCAACTACACAAAAATGTATGTGGGCTTTTCTCAAATCTTTGTACTTTTTTGTAATATACTGGAGAGGTTTACTTCTTCACACATTGAAAAACTCTTTGGTTTAACTGCTCACAGCTCATGCAACCTGCCGTGAGGAGCCACGGGTAGACAATGCTTTGCTATAAAGGTTGGGAACCTGTGTTCTAGACAATCGTTGCTTTGCCAACAAAACACTGAATTACTACTATTCTCTATGTTTTGGAGCTAGGTGGAGGTAATAAGTAAGGGATAATGTACAGCGAGCCGGTCTTTGTTGTGAAAGAAACCCTGAGAGGTTGATGCCGCACCCCGACGCGAAGCGGAGGGCTGAAGTGCTCAAATGTAATCTTGTAAAATTTAGTTTTAGGTGAGAAACTTGAGGCGGATCATCAGGGAATAATAATACATTTGCAAAAAACCGTATGCAAACGGTAATAAAAGGAGTGTATGTTGAAGTGCATGGGATTTATTGTTTCATTTTTGTTTTTTACTCTGGTATCGAATGGAGTGTCGAGAATCGTGGAATTTCACTGGTATTGGTGTCGTGACGTCCCTAATTGTAATATACTGTAACTGCTGTGAATCCAAGCTACTACACTACTCTGCAAGGGAGAAAGCTACAGACTTTGAGAGCCAGCTTTTAAGCCTACAAGGAGGTAAATATTTAATTCTCAAAAGATAGATTTTCAGTGGTGTATTCCTTAAAGCAGAACGAAGGAGATGGGATATTTTTTGGATGGACACATGAGTCAGTGAGGAGCTGTAGGAAGGTGCTGCCCAGGGCAGGAAATGAGCAGTGGAAATGAGGCCAGCACCCACAGCAGGGGCACAAGACCTGCTGTGCCCCCACAGCTCGGACTGAGACTTAAGAGGATTAGTCTTGTTGTGCCAGTGTGTGTGTATATGTGTGTTTAACAGAGTGGGCATTGGGCATCATCATCTCTGTTGCACTGGCCTGCATTTCCCCATCAGCCTGCATATCCATCAAATGAAGCAGTCACCCAGACGCTGACGCAGACGTGTACATCTCGCCAAGATGAAGACAAATCAGCTGCTGCTTTGTTTGTAAAATTAGGCTGGCATCGGAGTTTATCTTGACAATCTACTCCCGCTCGCAGGCAGGTTTATTAATGCAGGATGTCTCGCCTCGATTTCAGCAATCTGATCAGCCATTTGCCCTTTACCGCTGAGACGGCAGGAGGATTAGAAGTACCTTTGTGTGGGTTCACGCTCTGATTCTGCATTCTTGAGTTTCCCTGCTATTCCCTGCTATTCCAAGTGGCTCTGACAAGCACAGAGAGCCCAGTCATCTTACCCCTGAACGGCCAGAGCTGACGTCATGTACACAGGAAGCATGCGATCGCAGACGTTCTCGGCTAATTGCTGCAATTTGTAGATGGGGTTGTGTCCCCAGAGACGGAGGAGAAAGAGAGAGAGCGATTCACGGAGACACATTGAGGAGGAGTGATGGACAGAGGCAGAGACAGTACTTGGCTTGCCTGCTGACAAGAGGCTACAGAGCACAGCCACAAATTGCATACAGTCATGAGAGGATTTGTAATGAGAGGCAGTATGTGACCAAGCTGAACTCACACAAACACACACACACACACACAGGAAGCCGGCAGAGATTGTTGGCATTCCACATTCACAGTGCAGGAATTGACCATCAGTGTACTGCACAAGCAAATGCCTTCAACAGCATATTAATCTGACGACCTTTCCCCTGTTGCCCCTTAAGATTTCCAACTTGATTGTTTCCTGTTTCCCAGCAGATGATCTCAACAAAGTAGAGAGAAACCTGGCCCCTCCCCGAGGTGGTTTAGCAGTGAAAACACAGACTGTGGAGATTAATTATCCCACGGTTTAGTGCTTTCTGCACTAAAGTGCTGCTAATTAAAATGTGTGAGTGTGTGCTTTCATATAGTTTATCAGTGTGTGTATATGTGTGTGTCTTTATCTCAATTTGTCTGTGTGTCTGAATTCACATCTGGGACCAGCATCTTATTGCAGAAAAAATGTTTTTTTTAATGTCTTTTAACATCAAAAGTAGAGCAGGGGGGGATTGACTGATGGGAGGAGTTATTGATGTTTTAGAAAGCAGTGTTTTTCTATCATGTGTTTTCAGGTGGATGCACACATACAGTATTTCCCTGAGGGATTGGAGGTTATGTATTGTGTCGCTGAGCTTGTGTGAAGGGAGGTCTCGTAAGACGGGAAAGATGGAGTGGTTTGGCAACGATATTCAGTATCCAGCTCCTGAGTTTTTAAATTGGCTCCACAGACATCTTGGAAGGCATCCATGGAAAAATAAAACAGCTTTATCTGTGATTGTGAGGGACAAATTCTGAGTATTTAGTAGAGATGCAAAACAAACCGTAAAAAAACAAACCCTTTGATGACTGTACAAACCAAACCATGGGCTTGTTGAACCGTTGCACGACTATTAAATACAGGCCTGCTAATTATTTGATGAGGTGCCAGAGACAAAGAAAAGGCAATTATCTGAACATAAGCCCCCCTTGACCAGTAAGTAGCCTGCCGTATTTCATGTATAAAATCTGTGTTATGGCTTCATATAATATAGAAATATCATTCATTACAATCAATCAATCAATCTATTTATATATTTTGGAGTTCAAATATATTGGAAATGGTTATGTTTTTCCGCAAAATCCACAATACAAGCCGAACCATGGGCTTGTTGAACCGTTGCACCACTATTATTAAGAGTTGCATAGCAGTGGCCTGTGTAGATAGGCTGTTTTTTTCCATAAGGTGGACTGAATAGCTGCAATCGCCTGATATATGGTTGCTAGTTACTTTGTTTTTAGCCATGCTAGGTCATGGTTCTAGATATAGCAATGTTGGTTGGTCGCTCCACCACTTTAGTTTAGACTGAAATATCTCAACAACTCTTTTATGGATTGCTTGGACAATTTGTACAGACATCCATGGTTCCCGGACGAACTATCCTAAAGACATTAGCTGTCTTTCGATTCAATTGTCAAGCAAATTTTAAGCAAACTTTTGAAATGTTGCATAAAAAGAAATGCAAATTAAGAGCGTTTTCATCAACTGGTTTGGAGCGAATAAACTCGGCTTGGGTGTAGTTTGGTCAGAAGATGGCGCTATAGGCTACGCATGGCTATAAGCCGCTAGTAAACAGAGTAGAAGAAGTAGAGGTTGCGAACCAGAAACAAAACAAGTCGGCTTGGCCATCTAAGCATCTACAATATAAAAATGGAGAGAGGTCTTCAGGATTAGTTTCAACTGGGCAAGTTTTAATTGTTCTTTCATATCAGCTAGTATTGGCCATGTTTCATGTTGTCCAGAGACGAAGACAAGCATTCACACATTACGGGAATATACAAGAAGACGTCGACAGCAGAAACAGCTGATCGGTCATGTGAGTTAAATGTTCGCTATGTCAGATTTTATTTGGCAGAGGCGTTTCCATAACACATTTATCACATCAACTCTTTTTCGATAAAGGCAAAAACCAACTCAATCGAGCGTAAATACTTTTTTCGCAATTGAGGAAGTTTTATCAAACTTTGCCGTTCCCGTACAGCTTTTCTAATGCAATACTTCAAAATGTGCATAAATGTGTGAATGGAAACAGGCCTACTGATGATTTCCTGAACCTTCCTCTATTGCCACCAGCAGGTCAAAGTTTTCACTTATCTTATAATATCTTAAATATTTCAACATCCACAAGATGGATTGGCGCCAAATTTTGTACAGACATCCATAGTTCTCTTACGATGTATCCCAGTGACTTTGGTGATCTGACTTTTCCTATAGCGCCACCATGAGGTTGACATTTGTGGTTTTGAGTGAAATGTCTTAATAACTATTGGGCAGATTACCATGAAATTCGGTACACAAATTCATTGTAATTACTTTGATGATCCTCTGATTTTAGCGCCATCATCATGTGAAAAATTCACATTGTTCAATGCTTTGGTTTATTACCAAATATCTGCTAATCTCATGTCATTTCCATCGGCCTCAGCTGTACTTTCTGTTGCTAATTGGCAAAAGGTACCACGCTAACACACAATGATAGTCATTGAGAGCATGTTAGCATGCTAATGTTAGTATTTAGTACAGCCTAACAAAGCCACTTGCACGGCTGCAGACTTTAGTCTTGTTAGCTTGCAGCAGCTACAGACTCTATTACATGGTATACATTTTCTGCTCCAATAACCGTCACAATCTGATGGATATTTGTTTTCCGCCCATATGATCAAGCTTGCAAACTAACCACCTGTCAGCGGCTAATTATGTGGTGAATAACTACAGCAGCAAGTTGCAGTTGAAATACTTTGTCACCTTGCAAGCAGCTGTTCTGTATTTTGGGACAATCCAGCAGACTGCTTGAGTTTTCTTGTTCACTCAAATACGAGGACAAGAGGTCATCAATCTGCTATACCACCTGGTGTATAACGTCACCATGGAAACTGATATGACTGCTGTGTGTATGAGGCTCCTTTTAGTCTGAAAATTAAATAAAATATTAATAAACTGGCAAATAAAATCAGACAATTATAAATGATGCAAAAATAAAATAGGTAAAATAACCCAAAAGAATATAGCCTAAGATAAAATTAACAATAATAAAACAGATCAGACATGTTGGAAATAAAACTGTGTACTAGTATTAATAAAAAGCTGTTTTGAGAAGTGATTTAAAATGTGTCACTGTTTCTACCAGTCTCTAATCTGCTACAATGAATGGTTTATTGACACAGTCTGTCATCTTTTTGTGTTGCTCGGGGTATGCCATTAAATGCCAACATCCCCCACCCACCCCCTCAGCCACTTGGGTTGAGATTCTCATATTTGCTGCAGGGCGTCACCCATTTACATAGTGACACATTAGGGAGATGCCCTTTCAGTTGTTCCCTGTTTGGCCACCGAGCAGCTCGACTGGAGCAGTCGGGGATTCAGTGCCTTAATAAAGGTCACGTCACTGTCAACCACTGAGGGAGGGGAGAGCATTATCTATTCACTGCTGCCAACACTGTGAGATAATCTCACCTGTCCCTGTTACAGTTTGTGAGAAAAAATTAGTGTTCAAGAAAATTCATATCTGAAATAAGTCAGGGAACTAAGGTAAATGTCATTTGGTTAAAAAAAGATAAAGTTCATTTCCATTAGAAACCTGATATGATTTCTTTTGAGGAAAAAAACAGTTTGCAGGGTTCACTCCATTTATTTTTCACCTATTGGTTGTGAAAGGAAGAACTTTAAAGGGCGGGTCCATTATTTTATAATATGTTTTAGGTTTATTCTGTAGCTTCAAAGTGGTGTTCCTTATGTATTCAAATCCAAACATTCAATGTATGTTTTAGTGTCAAAATGCTATTTTCTCAAGCCCTTCTACAAACCGTTTCCCATGTGACCTGACGTAGGTTTCTGCATGATGACGCTGCTACATATCCAGTATATATACTGCTATATCCTTATAGTCAGTATATAACGTTACATACAGTAACTTAGATGGCGGTCAGCATGCTACCAGTTTGGAGAAGCTAAACAATGTACTGCTGTGTGGACGCCATGTCAGTTCGGATCCAAAAGTCTCACAATCACACAAACTAACTACAGTAACTCCCGTGTTCTGCGAGGTAAAATGGCTGTTTTTGTGAATGAAGTCTTGTGGCTTTAAAGGCAGCGATATAACGTCTTCAGTTCCCCGTCGAAAGGTCTGTCTGATAGCGAGGTAAAACAGCGAAAATATTCTAAATATAGCGTACACTTAAACTGATATTGATTTTTTTTTTAGGTGGCTAGAACACGATTTTCTGCTGCTCCCATCCCTTTCCGACGGGAAACTGAAGCCATTATATCGCTCTCTTCAAAGCCACAAGACTACAATCACAAAATCAGTAGTTTTACCTCGCAGAATGCGGGAAAATACATATAACCCCACTTTAAAAAATCCGAACTCCCCCTTAGCTCAGCCACTTTGAATCCGCTAGTGCTAGCGTTCACAGTATTCAAAACCTTATTGATTAGCTTGCTTTGGTAACCTACCTAAAGAAAACATACTTATTAATAGAATATTCCATTTCTGCCAATAGATCCTCCTAAATGTTACACACTGTTCCTTTAAATATGAAATATTAAAAATGTTCAACATTGTCAATGTTGACATTGTAAGTGTCTGTGTAAAGTTATCCGGTATGCGAGTGCACACTGGGAATGGCATTGTCATGATTGGATAAGTACCCTGTCAGTCAAGCTCCTCGCGATGCTACCTGATGGTCTATAGATCAGATCAGATCATCATCATGATGCCTGTGCCAAGAGTCATCACTTTCAGATTCAGGAGTTGCACATGTGAAGGAAAAAGGCAAACTGCTGAATGCAAGACGTGCTCATCACAGATTTCTGACAGCCAAACTACAACATCTAACTTTGTTCGTCATTAACATCAACGTTAGCCCGATACAGTCCTGTTCACACAACTACGTAGTTAGCTAACCATTGATATCACTAATCAAACCAATCGGCAGAATAAAACGTTGGCTTTGTAACGCTAAGTTTCTGCAAAACACAGATACGTTGAATCTCAATCTCTAAGTTAAGTAACTATCAATAAATATAATACAAATTCAATTAATTGTCATACTTTTTGAACAGTTTAGATAAATGGCCAATAATATCTTTATTAAACAGATACTAGTACCTTGTCTTTTCTCTTTATGAAGACCGGATTTGCCCAAGAAAAAAAATACTTGGAACTTGCTTGAGACCAAATGATTTGAGTCACATGTCTGCAACACATCCCTGTATCTCTGCCATGAAGGTGGCCGATAAAATGTAATTATGTTAGAAAGCAGCAATCATATTGGAGGGTGAATATTATGTGAAGAAAAGTTGAAAACATTATTACTATTATTAACTACAACCAAAGACGTCAGAGCATTCAGAGTCGTGCTCATGACATCTCAATTTTGACTTTAACTTTGTTGTCCTCTAGAGAAAATTGGCCAGGTGAAACACATAGGCTGTATTCGAAACCACCCACTACATAGTACTGATGATTAGACTTTGTGATACAAATGTAAGCTCGCCAGGATCTTTTACAACACTTCCTGTGGTTTGAACAAATATTATTGGCATCGTCAGCCAGAAGAACAACGAGCCGCTACCCAGAGTGATATGAGGCAGTACAGACAGCAGTGCCAACCACGCTGATGTTGTAAATGTGCCAGATTTATCTCTCAACAATGCAGATTAAATAAAATTGCCATATTTTTTTTACCCAAAACTGTCACAGATTTCAGGTTCGAGAAACTGTAATTGACATAACTGGGGCTTTTAAACAATAAACAACTAATCATGTTGCCTTGTATAATGCAGTCA
This sequence comes from Hozukius guyotensis, assembly GCA_916700995.1. Lineage (NCBI taxonomy): Eukaryota > Metazoa > Chordata > Actinopteri > Perciformes > Sebastidae > Hozukius > Hozukius guyotensis. Next base: position 33,953 of record CAKALU010061775.1, read on the forward strand.
CTCAGCTTGATGTTGAAAACGTGTAATTCCTTGTGTAATACCATGTACCATGTGCATGAGGACGGCACTTTAGATAATTATAATCCTGCTGCACCTTTGGAAACAAGAATAAGCAACCCAGACTGTCCAAACATAATATCAGTGAGGAGACAGGCTCATCATCCATCGTCTCTCTAGGGAGAAAGTGTCTCAGCCTCTCGCCGGCTCAGTCGAGGTGATTATAGAGTAATAACACCCATGTCCACTTGTGTATCTCAGAACAGGTTTGTCAGGCGGGCTAATCTGATGCTGAAATCCCTCCTCCTTCTCACATGAGCCAGCAGGCTTTCTGATACAATATGAGTCTGGTTTGGACAATTAAACACACATTAGAGAGCCACTCAGGTGTTTTGTCACCTCTCATTGCTGCTGGATTTTTCTATCCAAGTGTGTGTGCCCTGCAGGCATTTCAGACTGGTAGACTATTCATCATCCACAGCTCAGAATAACAATGTCGGCTGTAAATTACAACTATTATGAGAACAGAAAGCGGACAAGAAATACAAAACAAATTATTAAAAGTGTGTTCTCTGACAACCTGACGGGATGAATAGTAATATGGCAGATTGTGAATCTGAACCTGATCCCAGCGAGTAAGTTTCCACAGAGACACTGACGTCATGGCAACCGTGGCGGTGATGCTTCAGAATGTTAATGAGCTCGCTGATGTCCAAGACACGTTGTCAGTTACCTGGTGGAGGTGAGTCACTCAGAACTCAGAGCACAAAACACGGCAGCTAAACAAAAAAGCAAAAGAAGACGGAGAAAACAAGGGAGAGAAAGACAGAGAGTGAAATGTGGACATGGGTGGTTTATCGGTGGGGAAAAAGCCGCTGAGCCGTTCCTAATCAGACCTGTGTAGCCCTGAGCACACACTCCGACGTGACGCACAGGCTGGAGTGTGTTTCTGCTGGCTGTCCACCTCCTTTCCCCTCATCTTGCTTTGTCTCACTCTGCATTAGGAAGGGTCACTAATTTTGTCCTGACCGGCTACTCAGGACACTGTGCTGCCAGGATTGTACTCTGCAAAATTCCTCAAGCTCAGAAAACTGGGGGAGAGAGAGAAAGAGAGAGAGAGAAGGGTGTGACATGCAACAAAGGTCCCAAGGCAGGAACCGAACCCAGGATGTTGTGGTTAAATGGCATGAACTGTAACCATTCAGCTACCAAGGCACTCCTTGGAAAACTTTTTTACTTTACTTTCCGATTAATTCGCCCGTCAATATTTTTTTTTCAAACTGACGCTTTTGTCATGAGTTCTTTCACTCAGAACGCAAATATTTTGGGGCAAAACAGCAATACTTTTTTTTCGAAATAAGGTCAATTTTTCTGAGTTTTCGCAACACAAATGAACGCATCAACCAGGAACGGGTTGAGTTGCACCTATATTTCCGAAACAACAACACAAAGGCAAAGAACGTATATTGATAAGAAATGAAAGCCAATTGTTCGTTCAATTGAAACATCAGCACCCAGCAGCAGAACTATACTTCCGCCATTTTGAACTGAGAGTGGAAAATCGGACGCCAGTAAAACGTCCGCCTACAAAGTGCCGTACAAAAGTTAAACTAAATTATTTCTATTCTATTGAATAGGCAAACTTTATTACTCCTTTCAACCTTGACAATGGCAGCGCAGACCAGATCCACTCCCTCTGTTCTTACATTTCACAATAAAAGCCCTACACAGATAAATATTTGCAAGCGAGTATTTCCCATTTTCGGGTTGTTTATTCGTCACGCCCCCCCCGTGTGTAAAGGCCTTTAATGGTGCTAACAGCGCTAATAGTGCAAACAACAGCAACAGTGCTGACAGAGCTAATCGTGTTAACCTGAGGGGGAACCGGAGGGCGGGCGTTACTCTCCACGACACCGCCATGGGTCGGGACAGCGTTATCAGCAGTAACCGCCGTATGAGCGCAGTGCAGAGTGACGGCCATGAGCTAGCCAGTGGGGCACGCTCACATGCACTATCATGAACGTGTGGCCGAACCAGCTACGTAAACAAAGCACAGAGACACACTGAATACAACACACACAGGGGGAGATTGACTTCATTTTCTCTGCTCAAGTAGACATTACTCCTCTATTTACATAGCAAATAGGTGTTTGCTGCTATATTAGTGCTCTGAATTTCGAATTTAGCACCTTTAAGATGAGATGCATCGAGGCTATGAGACCGGCTTCAATAGTTTGCTGTGTGGATTTACGAGTGTGTGCCCGTGGCTGCGTGCATATACCTACAGTACACACATACTTGTTTCTGTATATTATATTGAACTTTGCATTGGCTTTGCAAGCACAGCTGTGTATTATTCTGTGAGCATGTGTAGTTTATAAGAGAGGTGGGCTATATTGGCTGCAGTCCAGCCCCAGCTAAGCCATCGTTGCCAGTTTTGGATGGCATATCACCAAGTTGGCAGCGACTGCATTCAGACTCAGAGGCCAGAGCAAGAAACGGAGTGGCAACTTTGTTATGTGGACTGCTGCTGCAGAGTTGGTTGTTATGTTGCCTCTGCAGTTAAATGGCAGCCGTGTAAAGCTGGCTGCTGGCTCTGACTTGCAAATGGTAATTTAGAGGAGTGAAGCGAGGGAGAGATTGACACGTCAAGACCATGACCACAAATTTATGTGTGTTATTAATGCATGTTATTCATGCATTTACATGCATAAAGACAACACTGTTATTTTGAGATCTGCTCCACTTTGTTATTGCATTCTTCGGTCTATAGTGTGTTTCTGATAAGATAAGGAATATACTGTAGACCTCATTAAGTCAAAAGAAACATTGTTGAGAAACAATCTGCTAATAAATAAAAACTAATGAGTATGTTTCCTTCAGGCATACTGCACATACAGTAGGTTTACTGCTGATTTTTATAGACTGGGAGGGCATCTTTGTTTGCTTGTGTGAGTATGTTTAAATACGGTTATTTACAGTGTGATCTGGTTTGTTTGATTTGCATCGCAAGTGTATGTGTGCGCCTTTGCTTGTGTGCATGTGTGTGTCCATGTTTATTTATGCTCTGTGGCAATGCATACATTTCTTGCTGGGTAAAGACGAACAGATGAACAAACAAGAGAGTGGAGGGGGGCCGGCCTGGAGGCTTTTGTGTGTATGTGTGTACGGGGGAGGGAGAGGTAATAACCAGAGCTTACTTTATGTCCTGTTTTGGTCCACCTTCAGAGTTTGCTTTGTGTTTTTGGGTGGACATAACTCCTGTTGATGGCCGAGTTGTGTCAGTAAGACGTGTAGCCTCCCTCCTGCTCGACACATAAATCACTGCCTCCACCCGTTGAGTGACTTAACGCCACACAAACCCAGAAACAACGCCGGCCACAGCAAGAAACGTCCAACAATTTCCTCACCCAAACTTTTGCATACTTTTTTGGTAGATATAACAGAATAAATATTCACAAAACATACAGTGTCTACTGTAGGTATTGTCTAACTGAGTGGGTGCTGTGAAATAGCCATCATCCCACAGAGTATTGGTGCTCTCTGAAGACAAATGATGGCCCTATACTACTGATTACGTACTTTAAAGGGGACATATCATGCTAATTTTCAGGTTCATACTTATATTTTGGGTTTCTACTAGAACATGTTTACATGATTTAATGTTCAAAAAGCCCACCCTCCTGAAAAAGTCCAGTCTGCTCTGATTTGCTTGCGAGAAAAATATGGTGTTCCTTTGCCAAGCTATTTCTCAAGCTGCTCAAGCAAATCTGAATATCTTGTTGAATCACATTTTCTGATCCAGGCAGCCCACAAAAAACTGATTGGGTTGTCTTATTTTATAGCTTGTGGGCTGGTTGCATAGACTGTATAGAAGAAGTGGACATAGTCACCGTGATGTCACCCATTGGTTTGCGGACTGCCATTTTGAAGCCTTGAGTTCGGCATCTTGGCCGTCGCCATCTTGTTTTTTTGCCACCAGAAGTGGCACGAGAGGGTGGAGCTAAGTACAACCAAATGCTGAATAAGACATTTACAGTTGAACAAAAAGGTTATAATTAACTTTCATGAACTGAAAACACACTGTGAAAGGGTTAAAGTTGTAAGACGAAAACATGGACAACACCCAGACTGGACAACGCCGTGGTAGCGACCTGTCAATCACAAGGTAGCCACGCCCTAAAGCATCCCCTGCTTTATGGTCTATTTGACCCTAAATGGCATCATAATTTACTAAATGAACATCATGCTGTATTGAAGAAGACTTGAAACTAGCAAATGAGACCATAAACTCATGTTTACAATATTTACAAAGGTAATAAATCAAGTGAGAAGTAGGCTCATTTTCTCATAGACTTCTATACCATCTGACTTCTTTTTACAACCAGAGGAGTCACTCCCTGTTGGCTATTAGAAAGAATGCAGGTTTAAAGCACTTCTGCAGTTGTTTGGCACTCCAGAAAACCAAATGTATGTGCACAAGCACTGAAAAGGTGAGTTTTTCATGATGTGTCCCCTTTAAAATCATTTAAATATTTCCTACCCTCATATGATTCTTAGCTCAGTTCTTTGATCTCCTCTCCTCTCCTCTCTGGAACCACACTGGGTATATACTGTACACTCCTTTCTCCATTCACATTTCTGTAACATGTAAGCTGCAGCTGGTGGCTTTTCTAATGAAATTTTCAGACCAGTCAGAAACCAACCAAGCTGGTTATGAGAAGGCATCCAACACCAGAATGTCATCCTGGCTTATAAATGAGTCCTACAGCCCCAGGGTAGGCCTGGAGCCAGGGTCAGGGTCTGGCTAACTGGAGGAAAGTTAGCTCGGCAGAGTCAGAAGACCACGCCGAGCGCACAGAGCTGGCCGCTGCAGCCACGCAAGCGTAAACGCATCTCACACTGGGGAGATTTCCTGCAGCAAAAACAAGCGCGCGTTCAGGTTTCTTGACTTAGCTAAAGCTGGCAGCCACGAGGATGTGTGAAGGTACACAGCTGACAACTGGCTGGCTGAAAGAAATACTCATGATTTTTTAAAACTAGTGGTTTATTTCCCTTGATGCATTTCTGTTTTCCATTTTCCACAATCCATTTGTCCGTGTATGGCTTTCTTGTACAGGCTGGGGCTTTTTGTTAAATAATATTTAACACAGTCCCTGAAAAGCTACTCTAAGCAGCTAAATGCTTTTCACTTGATATTCTCTTGGGGTGAAATGAAAGTGTGCAGTCATCACTTTTAATGCAAGCTGCATTTTTCCTCATTTTTTATCAAATATTTGCCAACTGGCAGCTTCCCACCCAGGTTGTTTATTGAAAAAATAAACAAGAACATTAATTTTAATAAATAAAGCAGACACTTCATGTTGATGGATGGTGCTTATCTTTCAAAATTAGGAGTGATGTGACATCTGCATATGCTCAGATGTATAGTCTAACTGAATCTGAGGGAGAAGAAAAATGACAGAGAAACAAAGAATAGTTTTAAAGCAGGTTATTATTTTGAACCTAAATCTGAATCAAATTCACTTTGAGCCTCCCAGAAGCAGAACAACACAAAAACAACTTGTCTTTAGCTTGTTTTCACAGTTATGTGTTCAAGTGCAGGTGTGTCAATGACTGACAAAGCTTCACTAGGACATTACAGTAATGGCTTTAGTGCTTCCAGCTCTCCCAAATGTCTGAGCCAAACAGCAAATGGCACTGAAGAAAGAGCTCAATTCAACAATGGATTGCCTGTTTAAACAGCATGTAAAATTAAGCAGATTATAGATGTATACATCCAGCACTTGCATTCACAAAAGCCCTCTCTCTTTTTCTCCATTAGCCTCGCATCCCCTCTGCCGCCTCTCTCTTTTTTCATCTTCTATTCTACTATAATTCAGTCTTTATCTCTCTCGCGCTGATTACTACTTTTGCTAAGACAATGACACAGGCTCACTCTAAATGGCCAGTTATGAGGAGAGATGTGTTCACCGTGCCATCGCCAAGGAAATTAGCCTGTGTTTGTGATTTAATTTCAGATTTTCAGACTTGTGTGGGTGCTTGTAGATGTTTGTATGTGCTGCACAGCACTTGTGCACATATGATCCATGTGGAAAAGAAGAATTATGTGTATATTGACTGCAGTACAGCACATACGTGGGCATCATTAATGATGGAACTGTAAGATGAAGGTAATTATTGAAGACAGCTTGACTCAGGTCGGTCTCCTGGAAACAAGGAACGAGAGCTTTTGTGTTTCTAGAATAGACACGCTATTTTCAAAATGATGTATCTGTGAAATATGAAGCTGGGTGAAAAGTGAAAGAAAGGAAGACAGCTAATGGAAGAAAAGGAGAGCAGAAATTATAAAGGCATAGATAATGAGAAGCTGACATTCAATGCAAGGGCGGACCAAGTCATTTTGAAATCCCAGGTAAGTGAAAGTATGAGGTCACCGGAAGTCAAAAGTTGTCATTCCATTCTTCCTGTACTTAAGCTTTGCCTTAACCCTATCGCCAAATAACAAAATTGATTTGGACGATTCTGCAAAGGTTTTTGAATTCCCGCCATATTCAATTAACCTGACCGGCCAGATGGTTTTGTTACACAGAACCATCTGAGAAGACGTCATTGAAAATTGTTTGGAAAAGGAGCAGGCACTTTCAAAAAATACTTGGCAGGTGATTGGATGAACCATCTGTCAATCAAACTCTTGCCAAAGCCAGTCAAGAGAAGAGCGAAAACATCTTTTCCATCGAGAAAAGCCTTCAGCGCTGTTCTTTGCTCTTCTTTCAATGAAGAAATACTCTCCTGTTGTGATATAACCATAGAATAGAATATTTCCATGGATATAACTGATGCTATTGCAGCATCTATGCTAACCTCTTCAGAAGCTGCCATTTGTTCTTAGAATGAACAGTCGCCTCTCTGCGACGCGTCATACACACCTAAACCACGCCCGTAGCCGCCAGTAGCTCCTCACGGGACACTGATTGGTCCGTGATGTGGCTTACAGGACACAAATGCATTACTTGAAGCCTGACAAGATGGATTTTCGTGTGATACGTGATCTTGTGACATGAGGATAATCCAGCTGCCATGCAAGGTAATTATACAACTTCTGCACATGGCAACTGTGGTATGTTTAACAAGCAACGTACCACCCCCTGAAAACCTCCAGGGGTTCAACTTCACCTTGCTGCAGTGGTGTAAAAGTGTACTCCAGGGTATGTCAGTACACCGTGACATCACACTGGTTGTGATTACGGGTGCAACCAGAGACCAATTATACCACTTTCTTAACTGCTGACAGTGGTTAATAAAAAGGTCCATGTTGCAGGTTTGAGACGGGATGCAAACTCTGTTCGCCTGCATGAAAGTCATACGTGCTACATAGGGCTGGGCGATATGGAGAAAATCAATATCACAATATTTTTGACTACGTCGATATCGATATTGCGAAGATATTGTATTGTTGACTATTGGTGCTTTTACAAAATATTTACACAAAGAGATTTTTGATAAATAATTAACAGTGATGTGGATATAATGACTAAGGTGGTAAAGATAAATAATAGAACAGTTAGAACAGTCTGGTAAGTTCAGAAAATGACATCACTTTACTGTAATGCAGCCTTTAAAACCAGGAAAAGACAACACTCACGTGATATTACGGTATTATGATATCCAAAATCTAAGACGATATCGATATAATATTGATAAAATGCCCAGCCCTAGTGCTACATGCCCATTCACCACTCTGACCTCAACACCTTCCATCTACACCTGGCAGCATGAAGGGCACATTACTTCACACATTCTCACTTAACATTGGCACTGAACGTAAATCGTGAGGTGGAATCGTCCAATATGAACGTAATTCCTAGAGAAACTGGCCTTCCTTTGGGGCTACGCAATGTGCATGCAAGAGCTGGTGTTCTCTAATTAAAGGGCTGTTTATACAGCCCCGAGCAGAGGAGTGTTTTTACATTCGACCACTAGGAGTTCCTAAGATTAGATTTATTTTATATCCAGCACATAGGGGCTTTAACGTTGGTTTGCTTTGAATTTATATTAAGTATATATTATTGAAGTATTCAAATTTTGGCATTAATACACACGTCATAACACACACACACACACACACACACACACACACCAACATGTTCTCTCTGTGTCATTCACAGCATCTACACTAATTATTTACAGAGATGAGTGATGGGCAGGTGTCCTTCTGCCATCTGTTCAAGGGCTCGACAGCACACACACACACTCACACACACACACACACATGGACATGCATAAATGCAGAGGTCACAGCAGGTTTTCCCAAAACAATCTCCTGATGTCATCCTAAGAAAAGAAAAGACACACGCACACAACGAAAAACACACAGACACGCATCACCACACACCTTCAAAATCACTATTCAGAGAGAGAGAAAGAGAGAGAGAGAGAGAGAAAGATGACAAAGCAGCAACGATACAAGTGAGCCCAGAGCTCAACATCAATATCTCCTATTGATTTCCCTTTTGTCCTGACACAGAAAAAAGAATAATTTCACAACAATAGAACGTCCTATTCAGTCTTCTGTTCTCCCCCTGCTCTTATCTCTCTTCATTTTCCTCCACAGGCTTTTATTGCTGAGGCTGGAAATAATGACATAATCACTGTAGTTTTTCTTTGCGAGCTGCAGATGCGGGGCAGTTAGGGTGGGGGTGGTGGGTGGGGGTGTTACTGTTTCCTCTGGGTAATTTCATCTTCCTGGGTCACAGCCCTCCCGAGTCAGGGGTCATTCAGGGTCAAGGAGAAAAGTCCAAGAGACAGGGCATGGAGTGAATCATTCTGCCCTGTTGATCTACTCAGTTCTCACTAGTAGAAAACATAAACACGAACCGCCATTAAATACATAACAACATCATAACCCTTGGATACATATTAATGAGAGAGTAATCTGACCTCATTTAGCGTCTTGAAGGAGCTTCGAGGTTTAACATGCTTTCTAAAAAGGTCCACGACTATTAAATATACATTTAGCTGTGCATTCCTCAGGCTTTTTCTTGACAAACGAGGCCAGCTCTGGTGTTTTGTCAACACTAACTTTGCAGTGATATCCTAATCCTTTATTCATTTCTACCAATTCTGTATAATATATGATATGGGCAGCAGCAGCAGCAGCAGCAGCAGCAGCAGCAGCAGTAGTACTCTGTGTCCAGATGGCCTACAAGTATACACTCCACAAGATGAGGAGGCGGACGCTCTTGGCTCGGGGTTTGACGAGTGTTTAGTCGGCGCTGGTGGGTGTCTGATTGGTATTCTAATAGCAAAGGGGCTGAACACTGACCGGCCACCCCTGGAGAGATGAGAGAGGTGTGAGAATAAAATCAAATTAGCTGAAAAACAAAGAGACGTCTGCTGAAAAGCAGCCACATCGATGGCGACTGGCGGACAGACAGAGCCACTCCCACCGGGCGGCTCTCCTGAGACGAAGAGCCGGGCCTCCTCTCGCCATGTGGTCGCAACACAAACAAGCCAGAACCAAGGACTTCAAAGCAGCTACACACAAAACGCCACACACAGGGTCTGTCTGAGACATCTCCGGTCATGTGACTGCAGGCCAGGTGCACCCAGACTGGGTCCTTGGCAAAGCAACGTGGTTTCTGCCCCTGTCTGTTCTGACCTGCAGCCAATCAGAGGCTCTCTCTCCTTTGAGGTGGCCGTTTTGGGGGCTCAGGCCACCTCCCAGATTGGCTGAGCACCTGCTGCTCTCCAATATGCCCACCCGCTCCCCACAGCGTCACAACAGGCCTCTCATTCACACTCCTTCAAGCCCTCCCCTCCCTCTCCCATCTCCCCCTGCCAGGTGGGACCAAACACATGCCCGCTGTCTCATAAACACCAAGACGTGCCAGCGTTGCCCGGTTAGCTGCGAGGAGTCCTGAGAGACGTCCAACTATCACACAGACTTGGTGGTGGAGCCAAACGGTTCAGGGAGGAACCAGACAGGCAATAAACAGAACAAATCCCACGAATCTGTAAAACACAGCAGCACAAAAGCAGCTGACAGACAAGCAGCGCACACATTCAAAATTAATCAGACAATAGAAAGAACGAGGAAACAAAAGAAAGACAGAAAAATGCCAAAACAGTCGTCTACAAAAGCAAAAGCCTAATAAAAGATTTTCAGCATGAATAAACACAATATAGGGAATCTTCACACCGTATTTATAGGAGTGAGGATGGAAAGGGGGGCCAAATAAGAAATTGCCTCTGTTCGTTCATTTCCTGCAAAGAGGCAATGATGACCAATACGTCTGACCATCAAAGCACTGCACCTTCCTGCAAATAGCCATGTAATGTAGGCAGGAGTGGCATTAGGAGAGGCAGCCGAGCTCCTGGCCCGCTGATGGAGTCAGACCGGCTCCCCAATGATGACAGACACACAGGGGAAATCAAGCCAATCATTCACTCCCCCCCCTCACACCTCCACATGATTCTCTCCTCCCTTTACCTCTAAATAACCACACTCCCGCTATTTCCTTTTCTCTCTGCCCGTATCTCTCTCTCAGCCTCCTCCGTCGTTGATCCATTAACCCGTCCCTCTCAGCAGAGGAGCCGGGGCAATCTCAGCCTGGCAAAACCAATTCAACAGACAGTGTAATGCTCTCCACTTCAGCTAAGCTCCGATTGGAGCTCTTGAACCGGAAATTACATTTTCACAGCTTGCTAACACTGAATTAATGCCAATTATAATGGGTGTGTGAATGTGAAAACAGCAGCTATATTTTAAGCCAAAGGAGCATATTTGTCTGAGCCAAATGTCAATATTGCTTTGTGTTAGTTTTTTGACAGTGGCAATTTCTATTCAGAGCAATGGACACAGCATTTTTCCCTCCCTCTTCTCTCTACCACTCTCTCTCTTTCTTTCTGTCTTCTCATCCCCAGGGAAGTGGTGTTAGATTTCGAAAGACCGCCTGTAAAAATGGGAGTTCAGGGCAACAGCAACATTACCTCCATCATGTACAAATGAGAGCATTTAAACAGCAAGGAGAGGAATAAGGAAGACAGAGGAACAGTGAGACAGAGTGCTCTTGTGTCTAGAAGAGAGAGGGAGAATAAATGGAGGGAAAATTATGGCACTTGGGAGGGAAGTTAATAGTGATAAAGTACTCTGCTGGAAGAAAGTCCCCTCAAATCCATATAGCTGTAGCTGCTCAACCGCCACCAAGAGATGGGAATCTAAACGGTTATTTTGCCAGAGTTGACAGACTTGCAGAGTTTCTGAAAACACCGCACAGTGAGTGTTTGGAGACATAAATGTACTGAGTCACACACAAACCGTTTTTACGGCAATATACCAGCATCAAACTTAAAGCTTTAAACCCAGTCTCAATGTTTCCACCTGAGTGTTTGAAGCAAAAATTTTGGCAACAGTCTAAACGTCCACACACTGTGGAGCATTTACGTGTTAGTCAATAAGAGCACATTTGTTCCCTGGTGCAATTAAGAGGAAAAACAGCATTCAAGGAAGTGAGAAATACTAAACAAAGCACTGAAACTCCAACATATTTATTCCAGCGTAACTTAAAGATATTATGAAAGTCCAAAGCTGCCAATATTAAAAATCATAGACTGTATATAAGAAGTGGACATAGTCACCGTGATGTCACCCATTGGTCAGTGGAATGCCGTTTTGAAGCCTCGAGTTTGGCATTTTGGCTGTCACCATCTTGGTTTTTGGCCGTCGCCATCTTTGTTCTTTGCAATCAGAAGTGACACAAGAGGGTGGAGCTTAGGACAACCGAACGCTGAATAAGACATTTTTAGGAGACCAAAATGTTACAATTAACTTTCATGAACTGAAAACACACTGTGAAAGGGTTAAAGTTGTAAGACAAACACGTGGACAACTCCCAGACTGGACAACGCCGTGGTAGCGACCTGTCAAGACAAGGTCGCCAAGCCCTAAAGCATTCCTTGCTTTATGGTCTCTAAATGGACTCTAAATGGGACCATAATTTACTAAACAAACATCATGCTGTATTGAAGAAGACTTGAAACTAGCGATTGAGACCATATACTCATGTTTACAATGTCTAGACTTCTATATAATCAGACTTCTTTTTGCAACCAGAGGAGTCGCCCCCTAGTGGCTATTAGAAAGAATGCAAGTTTAAGGCACTTCAGCATCAACTTCACTTTTTAGACCTGGAGGTTGCCCACTGATTAAAATTAAATAATTTCATCAAATTGAAATTACGTTTTCTATATGTATCCGCATAATGTATGACAAAATTTTAATATCCAATCTTTGTTTTCATGTTGATATTTGAAAAAGCAAAACTGCAGCCATTTTCAGTTTTCTCCATAGCAGAACACTGTCATAGTGATGATGAAATTGAATGTAAAATGGACTTTTCAGTTTCAAATTGGCAGACAATGTGCAACCTAAAATGAAATTGCAAACTGGAATTTTGGATTAGAATTATGTCCTCATTATAGCTAATTGTGAAAATGAAACGTAAGTTCATGGTCATTTACATAATGGCAGGAGGTCAACCATCGATAACAACTTCCAATTGGCACTAATCAGAGGACACCAGGGTTGCCATGTCTGCCTAGCAGGGCTTGTTTTTCTATGCAAATTTTAAGCCCATTTCAAATTCAGTGTTTAAATTTTAATAATGATAGCCTTGAGCTTGCAGCAATTACTATATTATAATTAAATGATTTAAATTAAATATTATAAAAATTGATTTGTAGGAAGCTAACAGCAGTTAATTCTTGGGTTTGCAAAGACAAATCTAAATACATTTTTACAAAATCATATTTGCAAACTCTCACATTTGGATTTAACAAGCTGGTTTGATGTTTTGGAAACTTTTTATGCTTTAAATCATATCATTTTCAGTCTACCTGCAGTACAAACGCTGGTTATTTTTGCTCCTGTCGATTTCAAAAGCCATTCATGTTCAAGGCGCTTTTCTTGTGGTGTGATGTGTAGCTGAAATTACAGATGAATTATCACACATTGTGCTGTCAGAGTATCACAAGTGTAGCGTAATTCCCAATGATAATCACACCTGTCACCGACACCATCTGGAGCTTCAACGTTCTGCTCTCAGATTCGCTTTCATTCCTCTCCCTGCTTGCATCTCTCTGTGTCCACAACCCTTACCTAGACTGGTTGTGTGCTTTTGATAAATCATTTATCAACAGAGTCAAGCAGGTCATGCATCATAGCTTTCTCTGATGATGGAGGCGCTGCATATTTCGCCTGCAAAATATCCAGCCGGTGTGTGCTGATCGAATGGCAATGGAGCAGATATGGAGTGGCTATGCAGCTGCTATTAATGATACGTTTCTAAAAAAAAAAAAAAAAGCAATCTGCGAATAGTGCTTGACAGAGTAACATTAATTGTCATGCCCCAAAGATAGCAGATTAACAACAAAAATGTTGTTTTACTTAAACACATTAGCAAAGCATTAGAAAATGCTGGAGAAAATCAGGCCTTGTTGTGTGATGGCTCATCTCTGGAGGCCGTGCTGTGGATGTACACAGCTCATTAAAATGAGCAGCGATAATGGGAACAGGCTTGATTATCTAGCTAATGACATGTTGTCTCATAAAGAAACCGGGGAGCTACAGCACAGGGATTAACTCGCGTACAACACTGCAAAGCCTAAAATATTTCAGATCCACTGTCAGATCATAAGTGCTGCACTGCAGGCAGATGACCAGTGCTGATACGCTCTATGTTGTGTAAACAAAAGCCAAGGTCAGAGTTGGGTTAAATCTCTGAGACTTCTGCCTCCAATCCAATATAATGGAGGTGAATGTAATTCCATTAGTGGAGCTCACAGCACTGAACACAACATTTAACAAGACTATGAGTCTACAGCCATGCTAGCAGCTCTGTGAGGCTGTACTACAATGTTAAACTAAATGCTAAGGTAGGCATGCTGACATACTCAATCCATAGACTGTACTGTATATAAGAAGCAGACGTAGTCACTGTGATGTCACCTATTGGTTTGTGGACTACGGTTTTGAAGCCATGGTCTCTAAATGGGACCATAATTCACTAAATGAACATCATGCTGTATTTAAGAAGACTTGAAACTAGCAATTGAGACCATAAACTCATGTTTACAATGTTTACTGAGGTGATAAATCAAGACAGAAGTAGGGTAAATTTTCTCATAGACTTCTATACAATCGGACTTCTTTTTGCAACCAGAGGAGTCGCCCCCTGCTGGCTGTTAGAAAGAATGCAAGTTTAAGGCACTTCAGCATTGGCTTCACTTTTCAGACACGGCGGTTGTAGCATGGCTCACACTGACAATACAAACACGCTGATGTTTAGCAGGTATGTTTACCTTGGTAACCATCTTAGTTAAGCATGTCAGCATGCTAACGTTTGTCAATCAGCACTAAATACAAAGCTGAGAATGATGGGAATGTAATAAGTTCTGCAGGTGTTTAGTCATAAACCAAAGTATTGGACAAATTAAAATTCTGTCTTGATGATGGAGCGAGATGAAAAGTCGGGAGATTACCAAAGTTATTACAATTCACCCCGTACCAAATTTCATAGCAATCCATCCAGTAGTTGAGATATTTCGCTAAAAAACAAAAATGTCAACCTGCTGGTGGTGTTAGGGAAAAGTCAGGGAATCATTAAAATCAGTTGGCCTCATCTTCTTGGGAACATGAATATCACAATCACCTTTGCTAACAACAGCAAGTCTTTCCAGAACAACGTCATAGTTACTCTGGATAATCCTCGTCCCTATAAAACTGTTGACTGCGTTTTGACGGTGTGAAAATTGCTGACTCAAAATGTGTTTCTTTTAAAAAAAAAAAAAAACATTGTTGTATATCACGCAACCTTTGACTAATTGTTAATTTTTGCTCTGGCCTGCACATGGCACAGTAACAGGTTTCTGCAGCAGGTTCCTGTTGGAGGAAGCACAATGCACGTCTATTGACTGAGAGGCTGCACTGGGCCGGTGGCTGTACGCCCAGGAGCAGGGGGATGTTTTTGTGTGTGTGTACCCATTTGCTCTTTCCCTCACACAGAACCTCTATTGTGATGTTTCTGGCGCTCTGCAGTAACATTTGACTGGGGGCCTCCGCCAGTTCCCCGAGCCTGGCTCTCTTTCTCTCTCTCTCTCTCTCTCTCTCTCTCTGGGGACATAAAGAAGAAAGACAGGTGAAAAATTGCATCCTGAATTGTTTTTCCCATAAAGAGTGTGCAGAGTCAGAGTGTTATTCTCGAGAGGGCAAAATATAAAATAAATTGTAAGGATTAACTTTATGGGAAATCAGATTTTTTTTGCCACCTTTGCACAGTTTACAAGGCTTCTGCATTTAAGACATTAATTTCCAATGTGATTATAGATGGCACCTTATCTAAAAGTCTCCAAATGCCTTTTAAATGTCAGATTATTCTGCTTGCTTCTGAAGTGTAGCATCAGTAGCAGTAAGTTTAAGGTCTCATCATCATCATCGGCATCACATCTCCGGTGCGATTGAGCTGTTGACATTTGGGATGTTTCAGCAGTTTTGTGTGGAGAGCACCGAGCTGTGGGTTCAAGTGTCAGCCCAGGTGACTGCCTTCCCCTTTCCTCACAGCAGTTCACCCATCCCCTGCTCGACACATGCGCCCTCTTCACCTGTCAGTCATCCTCCTTCCCGCTGAGTGACAGCTCTGTCAGCTAGTGGGGAGCGAGGGGAGACTGAGCGAGTCCAGTCACATCTGTTGTTTTACAGGCAGCCTGCGTTCAGCCCCAGGGATCTCATTATAACCCGGCCTGCCGAGAGAATCGCTCATGAAGCACTCAGCCACACAATGATACGTACACGCAAACAAGACTGCATGCTTTTAGACAAAAAGCGCAGGCATATGTTGCTCATGTTCGCCCAATACAGGGAGAGTTTAACCAACACATACATATAGAGACAAATGAGCCAAGAGGATGACGATGCAAAGAAAAAACTGCCGCTTCAGTGGAGCACACGGCATGCAAAACAATAAGTGACACCTCTCAGTATTCACCGCTTGTATTCTGGTGCGCAGCTGTCGATCTGGGTTTAACTTTGCCTGCAAACAGACACTAAAGGTGAGCAAGTGCAGCCTTCAAAGTCAAAACGGCAGCAGTCAGGAGGCAGAGAGGTGCTGCTTTAGACTGCCCGCTGGCTCAGCGTCACTTCTTGATGAGACAAAGTAGGCTGATTTGCTTCACAATGCTGATTCTCACTGGCATGTCGGGCACGGCGTCCCATGCAAATGTGTCTTTTTGAGTGTGTGAGAGGGAGGAGAAGGAGCAAAGGAGGAGAGAGTGAGGAAGGGGAGGTGGAGTGTGAGGGATAGCGTGGGTAAAAACAGCGTGCATGCTGGGATATGTATGTTGATGCAAGCCATCGTGTCACTCTGGCTCTATGTGAAGGCAGGTTGCCCATTTACCCCCCACGGTTAATTACATCCTTGTACAAACACACACAAACACACACATATTACATCCAAATACACTGTGCCATCAGCAGCTGTGTCCTTCATTCAAATAAATGCTATGGAGTTTTTCTATTTAACAAAAATCACAAATTAAGAGATGTTTCCAGTTTCTGACATTGTGGGTCTTATTTGCTTAGTTTTATCCATCATATCTATCGTTTAAGACAACATTGTACTCACCAAAGTAACTGCTGAGATTTTGAAAAATGGCAGCTTTACCACACTTTATTTGGATGTAAAACCAAAAGTGACTCACATACAGTTCACAGTACAGTAGGTCAAAGCTAAACCAGGAATTTATTTTCTCTTCCGAAAAAGTTTGTCTAACCTGTCTCTGTTTGTGTTCTTTTAGCGATGATGACGTGTTCCCAGATTTCTGCAATTAATCATCTTTACTGTTACAGTACAGATAGGAAGAATGGCCAAAACTATTAATCTAAGACCAACGTTTTAATAAACCACGTGTACCTTAGCTATAATATGTTGCATTTTATCCAGTGTGCAACCTCCGGGTCTGAAAAGTGAAGCCAATGAGGAAGTGCCTTATACTTGCATTCTTTCTAGCAGCCAGCAGAGGGCGACCCCTCTGGTTGCAGAAAGAAGTCTGATTGTATAGAAGTCTATGAGAAAATGAGCCTACTTCTCACTTGATTTATTACCTCAGTAAACATTGTAAACATGAGTTTATGTTCTCAAATCGCTAGATTGAAGTCTGTCTTGTTCAGCGAAGTCTGTCTTAGCTCCACCCTCTCGTGTCACTTCTGGTTGCAAAAAAACAAGATGGTGGCAGCCAAAATGCAGAATTCGAGGCTTCAAAACATCAGTCCACAAACCAATGGGTGATGTCATGGTGACTACGTCCACTTCTTATATACAGTCTATGATTTTATCAAGAGACAAAACTGGCTATTAGTCTTGATGTACTCTAAAAGAATGTATATTATTCATCTTATACATCCAGCAAACTCCCCACACACACAACCTCAATTTTCTTTCAATTCCGACTCCATCCTTATTCACCACTCTCCCTCTCAATGTCCATTAAATAATTCAGCACGCTCCTGGCTTTTAGTGAACACCACCGACCCATGCTCCCATGTGTCTGCTTTATTGGGACACCATGCTCATGCTGGGAGAGGATGTCAGTGTTTTTTAGCGTTGTAGCCCGTGGGTCAAGATCAGGAGTGGACATTAAAATTCATAAAGGAGTGCTTCAAATCCGAAGGCATGTCGGTAGCCGAGAGAGGAGATGAGATGATAAACACGCGAGCCTCGGGTCGGCATGCACAGACAACAAGCCCCAGGCCAAAGTAAGGCCACTGTCTTCTCAGTCAACTCACCTGGGCTCGCCGGGGGCCTTTATGTCAACACACTGGTCGACCTGCTTTAGAATGAGACGTTACATCTCACATTTAACCTTTTCTTGGTATTGAGGACGACACAGACAACGCCAGGCTTGGTTTCTAATGGTCAAGCTACATCTTCCCTCATAAAGCACGAGAGGATTTCCTGATGGTTGTTGTGCCCGGACTACAGCAGATTAACCTGCTTTTCCAAGTGGAGAGGAAGAGAAACTTTGAACAGACTAAAATCCTACTTTAAAAGAATTTTAATCCGGGAACTATCTTCATAGTGTATGGGCTGAAACTGTCCTTGATCTGATGCATGGCTGGGAGGCAAGCTCCACCACAGCTTCCTATTTATAATATAATCTCTCGCCAAAGGCTACACTTGGGCTTAGACAATCCTTTTTAACTAGCGTCTTATCCGGCCTCTTGTCCACCCGGCGACAGTCATTTAAATGCTCTCTCCTTACTCCTCTCAGGAAACATTTTCTCTAGTTTTTTGGCTGATCAATTTAATCCTTAGCGACAACATTACTTCCATTTATAGGGACAGAAGAGAACACTATACAAACGTTGGGCTGGACAATTTAATAGATTAAGATGAAACATTATTGACGCCTGTCTGTGGACTTAAAAACGCATTTATGATACGTCAAAGACAATGTCATCCGCAATTTACGGACATGACGATGATTAAGGCATCAATATACTGGATATCTGACATTTAAGAGGAGTATAATAATATAAAAAAATCTGAATACAACTAATGTGTGAAAATGTTTTCTTCTTCACAACAATCTGGCCAATCAGAGGGTTTGTATGTGTACAGAAATGATCTGTGTGTATGTAAATGTGTGCTGTAAAAACACCTATTGTATGTGTCTTATCACATATATTCAAATTAAAAGACGAAGATAACATGTTCATGATTTTGAATATGAGAAAAGAAAACTCCAGATGGAGGAGACAGATTTACATAAATTGTGATGTGTGCACTGATGTGTGGCGTCATTATCTCAGATGAAATCAACTGTGCAAGAAGAAGAAAAATGTATTGTATATATAAAGAAAAGCATTTCTACAGTAAAATAGTGTTGTATACATACTGATCAGTCAAATATACAGCGCAGGCACAGATAATACTCAGTTAAGGGAAATGGAAATGTGAACATGGATAATACTTTTTAAATGAGATCCTTCAGTAGTTGCGGATACTGTACAGAGTTCATATTATATGTGGATGTGGTGCTGTGGAGAACACTGTGAAACGCCTCATCAGTTCGATTCATATTCACCTTCATATTTGAACAGTTTTCAAAAAAGGGGGCCAAGAGAGCTCATAAAAATGCCCGATCCAGCGCACTAAACAAGCCATTCGATTGAAAATTTCTGCTTCATTCAAATACTAAAATAAAGCCTTCACCTTTCTCTTTCACAATCTTCTTCTGAAAGTTTTAATGGCTGTTGAATCGATCCCTCCTGCATTTTTGCAACAAATTGAAAAGTGGGAAAAGGATAAAATAAGTCGAGAAATAAGCCCGGTACTTTGGCGCCGCATGAGGCAGGGCCGTGGAGAAATTACCTTTATTAAGTCTACAACGACCCCATTGATTTTCTGTTGTGTGTCTGCCATAATAATGAAGACGGCGGATGTCAATGCTGCCACAGTGTAATCAGTGTACGCTCTGACAGCCTTTCTCCAAGTGATGAAGAGGAGAGCGGCCAGGCCGTGACATGTAACTGGCCGGCCGGCCTGCAAGTTTACAGCTAATCTGACCGCTGACTGAAACAAATTACTTATTAATGTGGAGAGACAGATCAAGATGTTGTACGTCTTTGCATTTTAATAAATACACAGCATCTGGGTGTAGTGTTGTTGAAGGTTAAACCCCCATTTTGTTTTTGTTTTATTTACATATATAACTGACAGGGAAAGAACCACCAGCGGTCAGACTGAAGCTGTAAACAAGGCAACAGTTTAAGCTGATTATCTAAACCACTTTATTTGAAGGTAAAAATAAAAATGAGCACCCTCAAATGTTGGTAATAATCCCTAAGGGGACAGGAAAACAACTACAGCATGTCAAAGTTAAACCAGGACTTTGGCTTGTAAACTGTGATGGACGTTTACACGGACAGTTTGGGTCATCATTTTAATTTTTTCTTTTCTTTTCCACATAAGTTTGTCTAACTTGGGGTTTTGTTTAAAACCTGTTTGATAGTTTTCGGACACTATAACTCTTGTTTTGTTTGTTATTATTTTGTATCTGTTTTTATTTATTATATGTTCGAAATAAAGTCTTTCATTCATTCATTCATTCATAGTCTTACTCTTGTTTTTGCCCTGTTTAGCAAGGGCGCCTCATTCCCAGATGTCAGCATTAATTAGTGAGTCCAATGTCATAACTGAATGAGGGCCAAATACGAAAATGAAAATATGGCACAAGTTGTAATAAATAAGAACTACCCTTTAAGTCAGTGTTTCTCAAATGGGGCTGCTAGTACCCCTAGATGTACTTTAGAGTACTGAAGGGGGTACATTTTCTTTTGTTAAATGTTGATTTAAAAAATATCAGTCATGCACAATTCCTATAATAATTATTCTATAAAAAGTTCAATAACAAATTTAAATATAAGTTCGATAAACCACATTTTATATTCAATATTCCTATTTTCAATGCAATCGTTATCTGCTTCAACAAACACATTTCTTTTCCACCAAAATTGTTTTGCACCAGTTATGGGGTACTTGGCTGGAAAAATATTTTAAAGAAGGTACATTAATGAAAAAGTTTGATAACCACTGCTTTAAGTGATATAATGAAGAGGGGACGTCCTGGTTACTTTGTGGTTAAGACATCCTGGTTGGATTTCCGGCCAGGGAACTCTAATGTTATTTCTCTGTCTTTCTCTTCCTGTGGTTCCTCGTCTCATGATACCTAGCGGGAATTATGACCAGTTATTCTTTTCACAGAACCAGTGTATGCGAGAGCTAAGCTACAGGTGTGTCCCCTTTTTCTAAACATTGTAGGGGAAGTAAAGTATGCAGAAACACAACCTGTCAAACTTCAAATGGGATAATGTGATAAGTACGTAAACTAAGTAAAATACTGTACGTACAGAAAACATGTCACAAACGTAGCTAAAAAACACGTCACTAACGTAACTTGCAAAATAAAACACACACCGGTGTCCTGGTTGAAAGTGCTGCGTTTGTTGGACCCATCCACCTCCCCTCCCGCCTGCCATAAGAAGTCGCTCTCACTTTTTATCCTGCGTCACTTTCTCTGAGCGAAGCATATTTACGTGGATGCATTTACACTGCAGTGAGTACAGACTACATGGCGTACAAATGACACGCCAAAAGCAAGAACGGCGTTCTTATTGTCAGTTTTGCCTTCTGCATTATCGTGACATTCATACGCCTTTTCGTGCAACCGGGCTGGATCTGCCTGTTTACTACTACAGAGGGATGGAAGGACAGTAGAATAATTAAATGGTTTATGGATCCCATTTCTACAGATGGTGAAGTGATGAACAATCGTAATAAAGTCAAGAGTGGTGTATTAAAGGAAGTGGAACAGAACTTTGTAGATCTAAAAGGTCAGTTCTTCAGGTTGTCCTCTCATCCTTCAGCAGTAGAAGGGTAGAAGGCAAGGCATGATGGGTAACATGGGGCTAGGAATATTTCCTGTCTGTAACTTCACTTTCAAACTATCCAATAAAGGTTAAAAGGCCAAAAAAGATAGTAAAAAAAAGTGATGTAGAGAGGAAAGAAGCCATAAGATTGACTTCAGCAATCCCCTCCAAGTCTTTTCTCATACATGCACATACAGTATGTACGCCACAGACACACATTCAATACCTACTAGCACACACACACGCACACACACACTCTGAGGCAGGCGATAGTGAGGCAGGCACAGATACATGCCAACACAATCCCAAATTGTGGACTCTGATTTGATTCCTTACACATTCATATCGAGAGCCATTTCTATGTAAATTCGCAGCTCTTCTGCATCCCTTGACATTGTCATTCACTGCTCCGGCAATACTAGCCACAGGACAAATTTAAAAAGCAGCCGAGGAGACTTTGATCCTGCTGAATACAAATGATGACACGGCTCAACAAAGAGGCCTTTCACACGGACTCCTCTGTCACGCCAGGCCGCTGCCTTGAAGGCACGTGGTGGTCAGATTAGCGTCTCCTGAACCTGCTAAACCGCTAAGAGATGCTCGACCATGCACAGACACGGCAGTGCTGTTAGATACTTGCCTACAGTCATGAAACCATCAGTTGACTGACACAAACTTAATCAACAAAAATTGTGATAATCAAATAATCATTTAACTTCTTTATCAAGCGAAAAATGCCAACAAATTGCTTGTTTCAACTTCTCCGGTGTGAGGATTTGCTGCTTTCATCCATTTAAGATAATTGTAAATTGAATATATTTTGCTTTTGTGCTGTTGATCAGACATAAAAAGCCATTTGAAGAAGTAACCTTGCTTTCTGGGAAATTGATGATTTCTTAAAAACGATTTTCTGACATGAAAAATAGATTCAGACTACTCAGTAACTGACAAATGGACATATTAATTCATAATGGCAATATTGAAAAGAAGCATCAGTCGCAGCTGTTGCGAATACCATTTTTTGGGCTACGGAGCTTCGGTAGTAATCAACAGCGAATATTCGAAGCTTCGGCGGGGACCGGAGGAGCACTTTAACCTCTCGGTAAGTAAGCAGCACGAATTCCTCTGTCACACAATCAGAGGTTTCTCCCACACATGCTTTACGAACAAAAATGTATCATGATTAGTCCACGAGTGGACGTTGCACACACGCCTCTGTCAGTGTCTTGCAGGCTTTCTCCCCCTAAACGGCGCCGTTTTGAGGCTACTGTGTGTATATTTCTCCTGAGATGGACGGCATAGCGCTGTAACACGTGTCTTTCAGTTTAATTAAAAGCATTAAGTTTTAAGGATTCTGTTATTCTACAGTATTGTGATTTGTTAATGAATAAGATGCATTTTCCAGAAGGTTTGGTGTGTTTTATGCATGTTTGTAATCCTGAGGGGTTAAAAAAACAAATATCTGAATACCAACATTGAAAATCAATTACCCACCCAAAGAACGAATAACTTTAACTAAAATAAAAATGTTTCCGTAACAGATGGAGGAGGGCTAACACTTACAAGAAAGATAAAAATAGTGACCAGTTCTTAGAAAGGGTAAGTTCTGATACATCATCGGAGCACTCTCTTCTTTTGTCTCTACGTTCCTTGAAGATAAGCGACCAGACATATAGAGGCCTTTTGGAAGCAGCGTGTGAAGGTTCACAGAGGGGTGATATATATATATATATATATATATATTCACAGAGATGTTGGCTCCGTGTGACTTATTGCTCCTCTAAAGTCTTTTTATGTTGTGAGAAATCTTCACGTCTTCCACCTTGATGTGCAGAGCGCCGGCTCTCTGAGAGATGATGGACATTCGAGTCTGTGAACTACAGGCAGTCCTCTCTGTTCTGTCTCAGCTTCTCGGTGTTGTTATTCATCTCTTCGGCTCTCTGGTCTCTGCAAAAGGGAAGCGACGTTGCCGTTCATTGATATTTCATTCCAGGATCCAGCTGAGCAGGCAGGACGTTTTGGGGGTTGTTCTCTCTGTGTGTTGCTTAGATTTATAATGTATATAGACATACTTCATAATTTTCACTATTTTGGGCTAAATTTCTAGGTAGCTAGCTCATTGCGTGGCTACACTTATTTGGATGATGCAGAATAGTTGGTATAGCATGTTAACTTTATTTGTTAAACCTGCAATAACTAATGTTCCAACCACCTGGGGGCAGCAAAAACAGGCTTTGAACGCAACACTGACAAATGATCACCCTTTGAGGTGAAATATCAAACTCATTTAAATCTTTAGCTCTGTTTTTGGTGATTTAGCCGCTGAATGCTCCACTTAGTCTCTAACTTTTTTAATCTTTTAAGACGACCTGAACACAAGTTATATTCACAGAGCCTTCTCTCTCTGCTGAACAGCCTCTTCCTACATTAGAAAAGTAAGCAGTTAAAACAACCAAAAAGCTGATAGAACAATGGCCAAGCGTCAGGGAGAAAAAAACACTGAATTTGTCAAAAAAGAAGCATATTAAGTGCAAATGATTGTTAAAAAAAATTGAAATACATAATACAGACAAAGAATTATATTAAAAGTCCCTAAAAATAACAGGAAAACTCATCTTTGATGCAATATTCACAGGAAATAATCAAACTTCCTGCAGTTATTACGTTCACTATTTATCAGTTGTTTTGTACTCTTATTGTTATGCATTGAATATAATATGAAATATCCGTAAAATGTGTCACTTAGTCAGGAGTCGTCAGTTTACACAATGATCGAAAAGGGGTCCGTTAAGGAAAAAGGTTGGGAACCACGGTCTTAGACAGTGACTAGAAACACAGTTCTCCTCATGAAAGAACATCACCTCATGAAGACAATAAACTGGAAATATCTTTAATCACTACCAACACCAACACCATTACTACCCCTCATTTCTTCAGCTCCTCCCGCTCACTCTCCTCTCCACTTCATGGCCCACCACTCGCTCTCGGACAGAGAAACTCATTATAGCTAAGGATTAGATCGATCAGTAGGAGGGGGGAGATGCCCAGTGGAGAGGCAGCTTGCCTGGGCCAAGCAATTTATGCCAACAATGGAGCTCATCTCTGCATATCCTGACTGCTTCACAGGGGAAAACACTCGGCAGCAAACCACTGGGTGAAAACACACACACACACACACACGCACACACAACCACAGACAGACACAACCATAGTTGCACATTCACTCATTTAACTCAGTTTATTTTGACCAAATTGACAAAGACTATACTTATTAGTAGAAATGGCAGAAATCTGCCGATGGTTACTGAGCTGTAACGGCCTAGAAACTTTCTGGTTAGAAAGCAGTGTCCCACACACACAAACACACATGCAGTCTGTATATTCACATACTGAGAAATCTGCTGCACTGCTCCCAGTAATGGACCATTTTCCCCCCACAACATTTTATTTTCAAGGCCGAATTTTTCTCCTCTAAGTGGGTTTGCCTCTGCAGGAAAGGCAGCGCCTCCTGCCATCGCCCTGGAAACCAGTGAGAGTAAACACAAGTGGGTTGTTGCTCTTCAGCGAGTCTTCACAGTAGCCTCATCTCACTCCTCTCCTGCACCCTCGGCCTATCTTTATTTCCCAGAGGGGTAATACTGGCTTCAGTACCTGGTTCCCCTGACTCAGGAGTCCTCAGCTCTTCAAGGTGTGTGTGCATTAGAAAGTTTGTGAGCACATGCATGCTGATGTGTGTATGCCCAATGTTGTGGAGGTTAATAACGGATTAAGCATCAAAGAATCGGAGCAGCCGAGCTTTCCATAAATTAACTTCACCTTTTGTCTCTATTTCTTCCTTATTTGTGCCTCCTTATTATTATTTTCGTGTGGAAAACCATTCAAATAAGGCGGTCTAATCCTGCCCCTGGTTAGGGGTGATAATGGCACCTTTAATTGTTTACAGTAAGGAATTATTATCGGGCAGGTGGAGGAGTGGGCACCTTGTGGAGTGATCCTGTCACTGCTATTTCACTTTACTTCATTTTGTGGCTTTGGCTATCGTCCAAGAATGCTCCTGTCCTAAACAGTTCAATAAATTGTGCCTCAGGGGCAGAAAATGGGAATAAAAAAAGAGAAATCAACGATCTTAAAATGTTTGGTACAAAATAAGGGTCTGTGTCTGAGCTGTGAGAGTTTTTTTCTGGCTAAATCTCAGCTCCCTTATCAATTTATCAACTGCACATAAAAGGGTTTGCTTTTGAAATTAGCACAAGCTGTGCAGGCCCTAATTACACCCATTAAGGACGCTAATTACATACCTGAAAAATGGCCAACAAACAACACAACCAAGTGCAGATTCAGGCTTCCCCAAAGGCAGAGACTGGGAACAAGAGTGCCCGTAATCCCTTTCACCACACGGATGCTGTCCTTGGCCTGAGAAAGAGCAGCATCCCGCAGGCAAAGACATGTTCTCATCTGCACAGAGGAGATAACTGCACCACACCCAGCCTCCAGTCCTCCACCACACCATCCATCCTCTTGGCTGTCCAAGTTTTCTCTCTTACGACTGTCCATCGCAGCACACACACACACTCCACTGAAACATAACGCCACTTCAAACTCACTTGGAAGACGAGGAGAGAGAAGAAAGACGGCTGTGGAAATTAGTTTGGACAGCAAAGAGAGAGCAAAGCTTTTTTTTTTTCCTTCCTCCTGCTCTGGTGTTGCTGCTCTGTGTGTATCTCTGCTGATCCAGGCACTTCGAAGCGCCTTTGATTTGGACAAAGATTAGGGAATTTGCTGCCCATTTTAAAAGACGCTGGCACACAGGGGTTGTTTTCATGGCCATAAAAAATCACTTTGACTAAAAATCAATGGCCGATTCCAGATGGGGGCCTCCTCTGCTGGGAGTGAAGTGCATCATCTGTGGGTATGTCAGCGTATCTGCAGAGTGTTTATCAGGCGACCCACTGGCCAAGGAGATTATTATATTGACTCACAGTTCAGAGGGGTTCGGCAATGACAAGCATCTAGCAGTAGCAACAGGTGGATAGAGAGCCGTCATACTGCATGATGACACACCAGAAGCAATCTGAGCCAAGAGCTCTTACCACTGCAGATAACGGGGACGGGTTCATGATCGTCTCTGCGGTGCCTCGATATAAAATAAAGCAGGTGCAGCGCGAGTAGGCTGTGACCACTTAAAAGCAGAACATCAGAAGCACTCCTCTTAGAAGAGTCACAGATAGATTAGTGGTGCAGTTCACCCAAATCACACACACACACAAAAAAAAAACATTTTCTCACTTGCCCCGATCTAGCCATGCACATAACTTGGGTTTCATTTCACATATCGGTCACTGAGACTATTGGTTTGATAGAAAGTAGCTCCAGTGAAGGCAGCAAGGATCCAGGACTTTGTTTCTAGAGCGTTTGAGTTCTTCCAAATGTCAATTTGCAATGTTTTGATCACCTCCATAATACTGTGCTGGGTGGCAGGACTGGGCAATAATGAAATGAATGTGTCAACCTTCAGAGATTTTGCAATGAAGTTTCTAATAATTGAACTATTCCTTTAATAATATAGGATATTATATTAATTTATAGAATATTAGTGAGCAATCTTGCAAATCAATGAGAAAGACTGACTTAAAAAGGTCAAAGGACTTTAAAGGATTGTTGCATTAATGTGATGAACTATCTTGAATTCACTGGATTAGCAAAAAATATTCTGGTTATTTTAATTCGAAATTATTCCTGGATAGAATTTCCACAAAAATGTATTATGTAAGAGCCGGTCATTGTTGTGAAATAAACCCCTTCAGTCTCCGCTTTGCGCTTCGCGTCGGGGTGCCGCATCACCCTGAAAGGGGTTTATTTCACAAGAAGGACCCGCTAGCTGTACATTATCCCGCTTATTGCACGGCTACTTACTTAAGAAATAAATAATTTGACATAAAAATGGTCCGCCAGAGTCCAACATCAGAACTGCATCCATAGCAACGGCCTGTTATACATCGCAACCGTCTGTTATACATAGCAATGGTCTGCTATAAAGAAATAACAGACCGTAGAACGCCATGATTGACTAATCAGAATTGAGTATTCAATAAAGCTGTGTAATAAATCACGATATATTATATATAGTCAGGGCTGGAAAGAGTACTAGAATATTATACTCAAGCAAAAGTACTGTTACTTTAAAGGTCCCATTGTAAAAAGTAAGATTTTCATGTCTTTTATATTATAAAGCAGGTTAAAGTGCTTTATAAATACTGTGAAAGTATCGAAGCGCTTAATATACAGAGAAATACACACAGCCCGTATTCAGAAATTGTGCTTTTGAAACAAGCCGTTAGGATTTCTGTCCATTTGTGATGTCACAAACATACAATATTTAGACCATTACACGGTTTTAAACGTAAACATTCTAAATGTGTCCCAGTTTATTCCTGGTTGCAATGTATGTGAATGACATCAGCTGACAGGAAGTACACATGGACCCAAACTGTTGCCAGGCAACGCAATTCCGTTGCAATTCCGTTTAAATGCACTCAAATGAAGCATTTCAGACAGAGGGTAAATACAAGCATATTCAAGCAGACAGTATAAGGAAAATATAGTTGTTTTTTTTTAATTACAGCATGTAAACATGTTCTAGTAGAAACACAAAATACAAGTATGAACCTTAAAATGAGCACGATATGGGACCTTTAAAGAATTTTTACTCAAGTACCAGTAAAATGATTTTGGTAAGAATGTACTTAAATAAAAGTAAAAAGTAGGTCAGTTAAAAAAGTAAACATTTTTAAAAGGGAAAAGGGGGTGGAGGGAGGGTAAAGAAAAAAAATGTATATGATGATGATGTTATATGATAGACCTATTAAAGTAAAGAACACATTTAGGCTACAAAATAAAGAGCATTATGTCAACGTATCATCACAGACAGATGAGCGATTATGTCCACCAATGATATTCCACTTCTATAGACCATTTCACAGCTGTAACAAACACTCCAAATGGGTCCCAGTTTATTTCCTGTTTGTAGTGTATGTTGTGAATGACATCAGCTAACAGGAAGTAAACATGGACCCAAGCTGTTGCCTAGCAATGCAAGAGCAGGAGACGCAGGAGCACTGATGGATGATACATTATTATACATCCTCACTTTTCTTACATTATTAAGCTACAGAATTTAAATAGTGACACTTCTTATATTACTGCAGAATGAAGGCAGACAACAGGGACATGTATAAATATTATAAACTCTACAGCAGCTGCAGCCACAAACAAAACATTAATCAAAAACAGAGATGCTGTTCTCACCTGCTGCAGCCTCTCCTGAGTCCTGTTTCAGTATATAACCAGTCCAGAGCTCCTCAAAGTTTTCCCAACATGTTGAGCTGAATGAGGCTCTGCAGTCACATCAGGTAATACTGTCACAAACAGCAGAAAGTCCTCACTGAAGTTCCTCAATGAACGCATGTTAGCAACACTTAGCAGCCCTCCACACCAGCAGCTTCTTCTTCGTGTTCTTCTTCTACTGCTGCTGCTTTTTTTTTTTTTTTTTTTTTTATCAATAAACTTTATTTTAAATTTCTAAACAATACAAAGAACAATTAAATCAACACATAGGTAAACAATACATATTAAAGGGATAAATAAAAAAAACAAAAACATAATAATTAAATAATTAAATAAATAATAATTAAAAAAAAGTAACATGAAACACAAAACATGCCAGGGGTTATTATAAATAAATAAATAAATAATAGTAACTTAAAGGGACTGTTTGTAACTTCTTACACGTATAAATCAATCCGGGTCGGTGTCCCATGCGCGCTGTTCAGACTCAGACTCTAACACAAACTACACGGAGGCATCAAAACCGCAAAGTTCTATCTAGTGAAGCACGTCTTGCAAAACAGTGTTGGCCGTGGTCGGAGGACGTGGGGGAGACCGTAGCTTTGGTCTCCATGGCCGGAGTCTCTGCTGTACTCTGCTCCTCTGCTCCTCTGCCCGCCTGCCGGCCTGCCTGCCTCCACTCACAGCCCGCTCCACCTCACGTGCATGCGTGCACACTCCACACTGCAGAAGACTTAGTAGCTCTGAGAATATCTAGTGAATGTACAGTGGACGTTTGTGCAGAAATAAATGCTGCAGCTCCTCCAGACCAACAGAGGTTTCCCGTGTCTTGTGAAGTGACGCGGCTCCGCAATGAGAAACGTTATTGTCTCCGACCGGGTGCCGGTGTCTCCCCTGTTTCCTCCGGCCGCGGTCGGGAGGCTGAAGCAGGAAAAGCCAACACTAGGATCAGCATTGATTCATGGAGAAACCTTTGTCTGGTCAGCTAACATTACTGCCAAGCAGGTGAAATATAGAGTGATATTGTGGTTTTAGCTGATGTGTCGCCTCACTCTTTTGACGGCTGCTCGCTCACATTCAGGTAGCGTGTGCACACTGGCGAGCGCGAGCAACAGGACACTGACTTTCATTGACTTAACGGCCACAGGTGTCGCTGTTACAACCAATTTCTGATTCTTACATACAGTCCCTTTAAGTATTAGTAGTAGTAGTACAACCTTATACTTATCCATATCGCCAACCCCTTGGGGCGGTAGCACAAATTTCAGACAAATATCTCCAGAGGTTGGCACATGCAGGTAAAACCCAAACTATCTGCACGGCGAGATGCCACCAGAGGAACATGATTTGGGTGATCTGACCCTTTAAAATCAGCCATTATAAGCAAAAAGAGGAATGGAGAATGGACTTGTTTCTTCTTCTTGAGAAAGAATAAATAAGACTAACATGGCATTGTGTCAAGTAGTCAGATTAAATTAGCCTATAACTAAACCAGAAAACCAACACTTGGTGGTAAAGATTACATCTATGTCCTCCACCTCCATTACTGTTACTAAACCGCATTTTGTTGCCCCCATATTGTTCTGTAAATGGGAATTAAATGGAAGTGCCGTGTGGTTATTAGCATGAGTGGTTTGCTGATAAGCTGCACAGTCAGTCTCATAGATCCCTTTTTGGACAAGAAGCATTAAAATCAATTGATTAAATAAGCCAACAGCAATTCTGAGTGCAGAGCAAGTTTTCATTTGCCAGCTCCCACTGCTGGTGTTCAGAGTGAAGAGTGCATGATCCTATTCCTTTCCAAACTCTCTCTCTCTCTCTCTTTCTGAATTCACTTTTTTCCTCTCCTCCTTCTCTCTCCCTCCCATTGCCGGCCTAACAGCTGCTTCTCCCTTGGCCAGCCTCCAAATGGATGACTGAGGCAACTGAATGGGTTTTTAATTTCACTTGTTAACGCTGCTTTCTCTCTGGTTCTCCTCCCTCAACCTGCAGTGCCAACACTGCCAGTTAGGGAGGAAAACTTGGAGTGGGAGGAGGGGGAATAAACAGCAGCGGGTTGTGAAAAGCACAAGAGCCCTGATCTGAACATCAAAACCTTCAAATTAAGAGGACATTGATTAGGCATGAGCTGAGCTATTTGAAGTGTTTCACTCTCCTTTCTCTTTTCTTGTGTCGGTTAATTAATCATGAAGGGTTTTACTCGAGTATCTCAGAGGAGGCGAGGAGGAATGAAGCAGTGATATTGTTCTGTTAGTCCCCGAGCAGAGACCTCCACCGCCGCCGCTGCCGCTGTCTGTCTTTAAAACCCCAGACAGGTGAATTCAACACGCCTCAGGCAAGATGGCTGCTGCTTTAGCTATGGCTGCTCTATATGTGCAGAGAGAAGCTCACAGGCCACCGTGAAAAATATTCCTCATGATTCAACCCTTTTCACCTCACACGGACACTTTTACATCACCCATGTGACCTTTCAGTGAGCCATTACTGCATCAGCAAACGAGGAAATGAGGGGAAAGCAGCGTAAAGAATCCTAATAAACGCAAGTCATTAAAATGAAAAGTAGGGGGTCAAACGGCTTCAAAGGAACATCTCGGGTGGATAGGTCAGGTCCTCTCATCAAGAAAGATGATGGCAGAATTGTAGCACACACATATACATGATCAAACTGTATACAACACTTAACATTTCCCTCAGCTGTTGCCAGGGAAACATTTTAATTAAATGTGTGTTCCTCAGCTGTTGTGATACGTTGGAGTGCACCTGAAATATTAAACCAGCAAGCTTTGTGATAAATATTGAGAACAACAAAGCACTAAAACATTAAGGTACAATGCAGCCACAGATAAACACAACATGACAGAGTATTTAGATTACAGGTTGCAGCTACAGCATACAAATAAGGCTAATGGTGGAGATGTTTAAAGGTACAGTGTGAAGGATTTGAGCAAACAGTTAGATAATTAATCATTGAATTACATCCTGGCGTACAAAAAATTAAGAGAAAATCTAAGTTAATTTTAGATTTTCTGTTTCTTTTTTACCTGTAAGGATGTTA
>CAKALU010061776.1:2955-14639 GCA_916700995.1 Hozukius guyotensis
TTATCTTTCATTCAATTGAATTTGCATTTATTTTTTCATTCAATCAATTTTATGAAAGTGTGTGTACAATTATGGGAATAATAGTCAGACTTTTATGGCCAATTGTATCACATTAAACAAAAACAACATATCAAGAAGAAACACACACCACTTGTTTCCAACTATGTTCCTGCCAGATACAGTGATGGAATAATTCAATCAGCCATAAATCGATAAATAATCAGTCAAGATGTTGTCCATTGAGTGGTAGAAGATCTTATTGGAGAGGATGGCTGTGACTCTATAGGCCCTACTAACTGTATTATCAATTTTTATCACACACTATACTATGACCAGTTTTGATGACATACTATACTTTTTTGACATTTTATATGATGACTAATTTTATGAAATCTTTATGGCATATTTTACTATGACTTTTAATGGAATGTTTTACGACACTATAGTATGGTTTTATAACTACTACAACAACTACTATTGCTACAACAACAATTACTACTAATTCTACATTTTTTTATGACATACTATACTATGACAAATTTTATTTACATTTATGGTACATTATGACTTTTTAATGGCATTTTTTATGACACACTATGGTATGACTTTATAACTACAACAACAATTACTACTAATTTTACATTTTTATGGCATACTATATTTTTTGACATACTATGCTATGATTTTTTACGACATACTATATGACCATGTATTCATAGCATAACTTTTTCATTTTTTATAACAAACTATATTATCATGTTTTATGACATACTATATTATCTTTTTATGGCATATAGTTGAAGGGATATAACAATCTCTTTTTAGTACCCGCTCACAGTCATTGCACCAATCTAATTACAGTACAGACATCATCAGTACAAACACCAATATAAGAAAAATAAATACAATTTAAATGTTTTAGTAATTACAATTCACAATAGAGTGAATGTGTGTGTGGGTGTGTGTATATTTCAGTTGGACTTTAAATCTACTAAATAATTAGTTGATTCACTGATAATAATTTAATTTTTTTTACTAGCTCCACCTTCTCTCCTTTTCTGTATTCAAAATGGTTGTAAATTAAATGATTTGGGGGTTTTAGACAATTTAAGCAATTTAAATCACTTTAGGTTCTGGCAACATGACTCTTTATCTTTTTTATTTAAAATATATTAAGATGAACTGATTATTCAAAATAATGAACCCAAGCCAGATCAAAAACAATGTCTGAAGCCTGATGGTAAAAAAATGGCAGCTCTAATCATGCCCCGCTGATTCACTCTGAATACATTACAATCTTAAACTTATGACTATATCATGATTTAATACTTAAATAATTGAATTTCATTCTAAGATTACTAAAAGTTGTAGAGTAGTTGTGTTGATGTGTTTTCTTACCAGGCAGGTTGAAGAGTGTGTTGAGGATGTAGAAGCAGTTTGCGTCTCCATGCTGAATTAAATATGTTGAGGTACATCTCTCTGATGTCACATCTCTGCAGATACAAACATACAGGAGGGTAACAAGTGATGAAGAAGGTCAAACCAGGTAAAACATGAGTTCTACCAGTTCATTATTTGTATTACATTGCATTTCTATTATTAGTTCCCTATGAAGTGGTCAGAAATGTCTATCTTTACACCCCTGTGTTAGCTACATAGAACTAAGACTGTCCTCGACCAGAAATATCTTCACACACAGCTGGACGGGAGCAGCTTCGGTTCCAGTGGGTGCTCCAGTGAACCCAGCAGAAGACTATCCCCTCAAGAACCCACTGTTTTTACTCTCCGATCTTGTAGACTTGCAATTTTGCAGCAAATAAATAAAGACTTGTAATGGGGCTTCAAGGGTTGTTTTCTGCCATTGAGTCAAAAAGTCAGACAAAGCCAGATTTTTATGAATAGTTCAAATAAATGACAGATATTTCCTCTTTTGAATCTCTGATGACAAAGACTAACAATTATCAAATCTGGGGAATTTCTATGAAATTTATTCTCATTTTTTATTTCATATAAAGAAGGAAACGTAAAGTAATATTCCTGTTTTTTTAATGTTAAAGCGTGCTGCCCCAATTTTGTCGTATTTACATTATATTTGATTGTATTTTTTTTATGTTTATTGGTTTGTCTTATTTTATTTGCATTGGTTACTTTTATGTACATCTGTTTGTTCTGTTACCTGTAAGTGTAAGTTGTTGTCTTGTGTTGCCTTATGGTCCTTATCTGTTAACTTTATAAAAATAAAAAAACTTGAATTTCCCAAAAGACGAAACAGAAAAGAAAAAATAAATGCAGGCAACCGTAATAATAAATTCTTAACAATTGGGAAGCCTCGTGAAAATATGTAACGGGCCAGATCTGGCCCCGAGGCTGGCAGATTGAGACCCCTGCTATAAGAAAACCTTAGTGCTTGTCACAGTGCTGTGTAGAGCTGCTGGCAAGCTTCATACACCAAATGGATAGTTGAACACATGAGATGATAAACCGTGTGGTGTTGGCATCTTTAAAAATGCTCAATTGGAGGTTGAAGCTTGGTCAGTGCGATACATAGCCTGAGAGCAAGAGCTGAGAAGCACAAAGCACATTTTCATGCAACACATTGGTTATTTGTAACATTGGAAAGTACTAAAACGCTCGGTCTGATCGGGGCTTTAGTTGGTCAATGATTTTTTTTAAATTAAGCCAAAAAATACCAGAGATGACACAAAATTAGGTATGATTTTTAAGGAAAGAAAAGTTTGAAATTTAGTTTTTACTATGTATTTAACACACACACACACACTTACCCATCTATCTGAGGTGACCAGTCTGAATCCTAGCGGGAGTTTTCCAAAGATGGATCCGTGCGTCTTCCTGAATGGTGCCCTGCAAATTAAATTAAAACAAATGAATAATAAATATCATAACTAACTTTTAACGTGAGAGTAGATAATGACACTTTAATTATTTGATAAAGTAATAGTGTGCAGCAAATAACAAGACGGCTAAAATAATTCTGTATAGTTGTCAGGAATGACATTTAGATTAATTTAAGTACAATCAAGTTCATCAAATCTGTGATAGTAAAGCAGAGTAGGAGGCAAAGTCTGATCTACACTGCCACCAAGTGGTGCGTCAGTGTATAACATTGATTTCACCAACACTGGATCCGACAGTTTCAAAACTCTGAGTGACAACAGAAATTTTAGGTTGAGGAAGATGAGCGGTGAAAACAATTGCAGCCACATGCTGTTGCAGCTGGTAACGATTTAATCTGCAGATGATTATTTTTTGGGGGGATTCAAAAACCTGTGAAAGTGTCTAATAAAGCAAGAAAGGTATCAAATTAACTCAAACATTTTCACACTTTGATGGCTGATAATAAAGTCCCTCGCTGTTTCAAGTAAAGGCATTCAAAAGTAATCAAACTCTTAAAACCCATTAAGATCAAACATAGCTTTGACCTTT
This sequence comes from Hozukius guyotensis, assembly GCA_916700995.1. Classification (NCBI taxonomy): domain Eukaryota; kingdom Metazoa; phylum Chordata; class Actinopteri; order Perciformes; family Sebastidae; genus Hozukius; species Hozukius guyotensis. The sequence continues at coordinate 6,400 of CAKALU010061776.1, forward strand.
TCAACTCCACCCCACTTTTTCGTAGACCAATTTTTGTCCTTTTTAGGAGGGCACAGGGAGTATTTAGGGGGAGATGTCAGGTCAACAGTAGATGTCACGTAGAAGTGGTGTACATCATCTGAAAGCTTTGATTTTGATTTGATGATGTGAAAGTGTATAACAGCTAAGAACATTATGACAGATGTATATTATGTCTATTCCCATGCTCTATTATGTCTCATAAGATGTTGCAGCAATTTTTGGGTTGATACCATTTGTTACACAGATTTGGTGCTAAATTTAACCACATTTTACTATCCAAGAATTGTTAAAGATCAAAAAACCCTCCAAAATATCACATTAAGACACCAAGACCTTGAGGAACACCATAGAAAAAGCCATGCTGTGATTGGATGGCGAGCACTTCTGTTCTAGAAATTGCTCAGAAACCCCCTTATTGTCAATCTACCAAGGAAAGCCATCCATCCTCTGAATGCTCTAGGTCTCTAGTTTGTGGCTGTAAAGTTTCATGAGGCTGTGATTATTCTAGAGGTCACCACAGGTCATTTTACACAGTGAGGTCACGAACATCATCACACATGAATACAGTTGGGCTCATTGGATCCACAAGAGTCTCAGCTTTACAGTGATACCCAATTTATAATATTCTAAGACTGTTTAAGGACCCCAGTATGCAGAAATATTCAAATATACCATTTTCAGAATAGGCGAAAATACATTCACACATTCATACTGCATGCAAAACATTACATGGTTGTTGCCACAAAACTGCATGTGATTATCATAAAGTGGTCATGTCTGTAAAGGGGAGACTCTTGGGAACCCATTTTCATTCACATATCTAGAGGTCAACACATACAGTCTCTCAACAACGGAATAAACTGAACAAAACTCCCCTAACCTTCACAGCTAAACTCAGAAGCAGCTGTAAGTTAGCAGAGCCGCCTGTTTGACTACGTCAGGGGTCAGCAACCTCTACTATCAAAAAAAGCCATTTTAGACCAAAATAAAATAATAAAAATCTGTCTGGAGCCGCAAAACATTTGAGCATTGTGATGAAGGTAACAGTAACATTGTCTAAGTATATAGTATATAAGTCTAACGTAGTGAGGGCCAAAGAGACAATGTACTACGGAGTATTAGACCACATTGAGGGAAAAAACATCTGAGATTTCCAGAATAAAGTCATAACTTTACGAGAGAAAAGTCGTAATATTACGACAATAAAGTTAAAACTTTACGAGAAAAAAGTCGTAATATTACGACAATAAAGTTAAAACTTTACGAGAAAAAAGTCGTAATATTACGAGAATAAAAGTCATAACTTTACGAGAACAAAGTCGTAATATTACGAGAATAAAGTCGTAACATTACGAAAATAAAGTCGTAACTTTACGAGAAAAAAAGTCATAACTTTACGAGAATAAAGTCATATTCTAACGAGAAAAAAGTCGGAATATTACGAGAAAAAAAGTCATAACTTTACGAGAAAAAAAGTCATAACTTTACGAGAATAAAGTCATATTCTAACGAGAAAAAAGTCGGAATATTACGAGAAAAAAAGTCATAACTTTACGTGAAAAAAAGTTGTAATATTACGAGAGAAAAAAAGTCATAACTTTACGTGAAAAAAATCGTATTACGAGAAAAAAAGAAAATAACTACTTACTACTTAATTACTACTTTATAATATTATAACTTTTTCCCATAAACCTACGACTTTATTCTCGTAATATTATGACTTTATTCTCAAAATCTCAGATTTATTTGTTTTTCCTCAATGTGGCCCTAATACTCCGTCATACCGTTGTACATAGATGATAAATAAAAATTAAAATGTAAACTAAAAACAGCTATTCATTTCCATGTTTATAAATCCACAGGGAGCCACTGGAGAGGGGCTAAAGAGCCCGGATGTGGCTCCGGAGCTGCAGGTTGCTAAGAGACCGCTGCTCTACGCGCTGTTACCTGTTAGCACAACACACCTGAATCTCTGATGTTAATGACATCCAGCTGCCCAACTCTCCTCTCGGTAACTCCGGACGGCATCACGTCCGGCTCGGGCCGAACTTTCAGTGGTAAAAGTCCGCGGTGTTGTGGTGAGACAGACCCGAGGACGTCGACATTAAACCCTCCATAAAGACACTTTGGACACGAACCATTAAGCCTGTTTGTATTTGGCCGCGCTGCGCATGCGCCTGTCTTCTTCTTCTTCTTCTTCTGTGTGTTTTTAGATATAAGAGGTGGTATACATCCAACAGGTTGCATTACCGCCCTCTACTGGATTAAAAAATAGAAATCTCATATCTCACTCCATATACAATACTGACTTAACTGTACAATAATATGTGCAATAATTCAACTATGCAATACTAGCTCAAAACAGTTAATTTTAATTGACTTTGGACTACTGCAGGCCAGGAGAAGGATAGCTTTGTCTTGGAGAAAAATGGATTTACCTTCAATACATGTATGGGTGAGGGAGATGGCATCTTGTGTTGTACTGGAGAGACTTACATACATAACCAGAGGAGAAGCAGCAGAATTTGAAAATGTTTGGAAACCTTTGTTGGAGTTTCTTGGACGTCAATGGGCACAGTCAAATTGAAACTACTGTGTGTTGCTGAGTGCTGTTGTTGAAATTGTGTGTGTGTTTTTTTTTTGTTTTGTCTTTTGTTCTTCTTCTTTGAGGTATTTATTTATTTTGTCTTATCTTTTATTTTATTTGTTTTCTTTGTTAGATATGTGAAATACATAAATGTCATGTCTCTCTTTCTTTGAAATTCTGACTAAACATTTCATTGTATAATTTAATTATTAAAGGGACTGTTTGTAAGAATCACAATTGCTTGTTAACAGCGACACCTGTGGCCGTTAAGTCAAGGAAAGTTTGTGCTCGCTCTACATGAACGCGCATCACTCAAAACAGTGAGGCGACACACGTCAGCTAAAACCACAATATCACTCTATATTTCACCTGCTTGGCAGTAATGTTAGCTGACCAGACGAAGGTCTCTCCATGAATCACTGCTGGTCCTAGTGTTGGCTTTTCCTGCCTCAGCCTCCCGACCGCGGTCAGAAGGAACGGGGGAGACACCGGAGTTTTGGTCGGAGACGATAACGTTTATCTCTGCGGAGCCCCGTCACTTCACAAGACACGGGAAACCTCTGTTGGTCTGGAGGAGCTGCAGCAGTTATTTCTGCACAAACATCCACTGTACATTCACTAGATATTCTCAGAGCTACTAACTCTTCTGCAGTGTGTAGTGTGCGCGCATGCACGTGAGGTGGAGCGAGCTGAGTGAAGGCAAGCAGGCAGAGGAGCAGAGGAGCAGAGGAGCAGAGTACAGCAGAGATTCCGGCCCTGGAGACCAAAGCTACGGTCTCCCCCGCGCCCTCCGACCGCGGCCAACACTGTTTAACAGCGGCGAGCACGCGCATGCCGCGCACACGCAGCGAGCGTGCATGGGACACCGACCCGGGTGATTTATACGTGTAAGAAGTTACAAATAGTCCCTTTAACTGTAGAATACAATAGTACAGTACTGTACAATAATGAGTGCAATAATTCAACTATGCAATACTCTGTCGTTAATACTGCAATTTATACTGTACATTTCAAGAAATACTCTTATTTAATTCTTATTTACACCATTCTGGCATTTATATTTAACACATTTAATAGATACCACTTCTCAGCATTTTGTATTAACTGATAAGCATTTTGTATTTACTGATAAGCATTTTGTATTTACTTATTTGCACTGTGGTTATATGTTATATATTGCACGTCTTAAAGCAAATATTTCAATATATTTCTCCTACTGAGTGTACACACAGTACATAGACATCTCCACATGTACATGCTGTACATTCAATTCAATTTATTTTTATATATTGTCAAATCATAACAGAAGTTATCTCGAGACGCTTTATATATAGAGCAGGTCTTAGACCGTACTCTATAGTTTAGAGACCCAACAAGAGATCCCACCAAGAGCATTGCAACGCGCTGTGGCCAGGAAAAACTCCCCGTTTAGCGGGTAGAAACCTAGAGCAGAACCAGGCTCTGGTGGGCGGCCATCTGCCGAGACCGGTTGGTTTGTACATAATCATCTAGTCCACGTATATCCATCCAGTATTTATGTCTTTGCACTATTTGTATTGTTTACAACTCCCGAACACTTGACTTGTATATAGATATTTTTTTTAATTTTTTTTTATTATTGTATTCTTTATTCTGTTATTTCTATTCTGCATAAGTACATTGATAGAGCTGCAAAAAAAACAGTCAAATTCCTTGTATGTACTTGGCGTAATAAACCTGATTCTGATTTCTTATTTTTATTACTCACTTATATTTCTTTACATATATTGTGTTTATACTGTAGCATTATGTACATAAATTCCATGTTACTTACTCCTTTATTTCTATTTTCTTACATTTCTTTATGTTTATATAAGAGCAACTGTAACGCCCCAATTTCCCCCCCGAGAATCAATAAAGTATTTCTGATTCTGAACTTTAAAAATAAGGAAAAGAGAATAGACCAACCAATGAATCTAGAAAATAAATGGCAGATAAATCGATAATGGAAATACTCATTTGTTGCAGCTCTACACGTAGATCCAAGTAAACACCAATGACAGCCCACAAGTGGTGTGTTCATCCAATCATGCAGGATGGGTTTATGTTCATGTTGACTGACAGCCATACTGTCCCAAACACAGACCGGCCTGTGCAACAATAAAAAATTTTTTTTTTAAAATCAACTTTAACCATTTTACAGCTGAAGCAATAAAATGTGTAAATGTAGATGTGTGCAGTGAGCATTGCGAATGTTCAAACAGTCAGCGGGGCTTCAAAAATTATTCACGTAAAGTGCGAGAGAAAGAAGAGGAAGCGTAACAGATTCAAGCGTGGAAATGTGTGTAGATTATGTATGGGGCCCCAAAGAGCTCTCTCTGTGTGTGTGTGTGTGTGTGTGTGTGTGTGTGGTGACGAACTCTGATGTCATTTTGTGTATGTGTGTTCATGTGAATTTCGGTCAAAGTTGAGTGTGTGTGTGTGTGTGTGTGTGTGTGTGTGTAGTTGCTCATTTGTACGGCGGTGAATGGAGATTTTTGTGTGCAGCAGTTTGTCAAGTGACACTGAGAGGCCTCCGAGCTGAGTGGGGCCCCGGGCGACCGACACTGAAATGTATATATGTAGAGAGAGAGAGAGAGAGAGACAGACAGGGTGAAGGAAAGAGAGCGGGGAAGGGAGGGTGGGAAAGAGTGGCAGAAACGGAGAAAAAAAGAAACAAAGATCCTAAAAGTGGAATCTTATGTACAAGGGAAAGAACAAGAGACATCAAAAATAATAAGATATAGAGTCAGACAGACAAGATTTCTTTCTTTTGTTCTGTGGGGGGAAGTGGTGCAGACTGCAGTGTAACGGCATTTTCTCTGTCTGGCTTGCAGCCGTGATCAGACGGTTTCCTGCCACATTTGTGCTTAACCCAAAGATAAATACAACATGTGCAACATGAGCAATATTGCAGATAATTACTGTACAGAACAGTGTAATGAGACACAGACTCGATCTCAGAGCCCTGAGAAGTGGGGATAGCTGGGATATTCAGTGGCTTAGATTTTTGCATTTGAAAACAGCATGAGTTTATGTTTTCCAGCAGCGACAGTGTGCTTCCAACTTTGTGTCGTCAACAGATTTGTGTTTGTCCCTTTCCTGTTTCAACATGTCAATGCACTTGTGTACAAGAGATCTGGTTTCCTCTGTTCGGTGTAGAAGAACTTGACTGGTCTGCACAGAGCATTGACTCAACTCCATCCAACACCTTTAGGATGAACTGGAACACCGACTGGGTGAGCCAGACCTGATCACACAACATCAGCGTTGGACCTCACTGATGCTCTCGAGGCTAAATGGGAGACAATCCCTGCAGCAGGTTCAACATCTGGCGGAAAGATTGAAACCATAAACACCTCGATGGTTTTACACAACAAGAAGTAAATACATTGAAACCAGGCTCGAAGAGGTGTTTGCTGAGTGATTAACATCATTAACTGACTCAAGACTTGTGAAATGTAGAGAAAGTATAAGCGTACCGTCACCAAATGATTGTGGCCACAGTCCAGCAGCAGCTCGGCTCCCTGTCATAGACAGAGGATGTGAAATTAACTCTGCTGAGGCAGACAAGTTGTATTTTTGGGGGAAACCACATCCCATGACTTAATCTGCCCTTCAGTGTAACTGAATCTTGATTTCTAAATCCCTTAAAGAGGCACCCCACCACTTTTACACATAAACATCAGTTAACTAGACTTGAGGCAACCCATGACTCCGAGGAATTCTGTTTATGTAATACTAAACTGTTTCCCTGATTCCCGCCACAAACGTCTGTCGCTGCCTGGATTACGTACAGAGGTAACGTTTGTTTGAGTGAATACAAGCAGATGTTGTACTGCAAGATCGGATATTTTAGAGGAAAACAAATTAAATACGTTTGTAGCGACTACTATCAATAAAAAAAAAAAACGCTAAAAGGCTGAAGTAGGCTCTTGACTGTGACTCGTTCCAAAAAGTCCAGATGCGTTTTACTGATTATTAAATTAAAGGAATTACAAACAATAAGGCTAACTGGAATAACTAAAGTATGTAAAGAAAAGAAAAACAACTCGTATTTTTGTTTCGTCCTCCCCGCCACCAGAAGATTACTTTGGCAGGAGGAGATCGTGTGGCACGCTCTGGGAGACGGACCTACGGTTAGCGGTTGGGCGTATTGCTTTAGAAAAGCTCTTCTTCAAACTTATAAATAGAAATAGGAGGGTAAGTCCAAGGTTAGCACTATTGGAACTGGATCAGGGAATATCAGTTGAAGATAATATGGACTGACAAATCACAGTTTAAACGTCTTTAATCCAACCACTGAGTAGCCCGCAGAGGGCCCAGAGAGAAACATTTAGAGCCCAGTTGCGCAGTTGTGGTTCGATAATTATCGATGGTCACTTGTGCTTTTCTGGACTGGAAAACAAATTAAAAATAAGTTCCACCAGCATTCTCCCCTCTCATGTAACACTGTGGGGACATCTAACTATAAAGCGAGGAATCTCTGTCTGTCTGTCTGTAAGTCCTTCGCATATATCGAGGACCGCTCATCTGATCTACTTCACACTTTATGGGTGTATTGTTGGGGATCCAATGAAGTGCTTTTTCGAATTTGGTGCAAATTTGGACATACGACATGTTCAATATTAATAAACTTGGAATAAACAAGTGACCAGCGCTCTGTGTAGCAGTGGGGGCGAAACTTCAGGGCTCTGCGGACTCCAGCATGTCGTCCGCAGCGAGTTATACGAACATTACAACCAAACTCTTCTTACTTCCCTGGAGTCCAACTTCCTTGGGACCAAGCAATCAGCCTGCTCCAAACGGCCACGCACTCCGAACGGGCACAAGCCCCCGCCAACGCTGCAAGCAGCAATACCAGGACGCTACCAGGAGCCAAGCAATCGGCCTGCTCCGAACGGGCACAAACGGGCACTGCACTAGTTGACTAAATGGAAGCTTGAATCATTTAATTCTTCTTCTTTTGGGGCCAAAACTATTTCAAATGTTAATTTAGTGTCTGAATTATACTGTTTTATCTCTGTTAAAATAGCAATTATTGAAGGAAAAAAGGAAAACATCGATATAACGGCTGATTACAAACTTTTGAATGGTTGTGAAGTTGTAAATAAACAATTTGTATTGCTTGAGGAGTAATACTAGCCTGTTGAAACAGTCGTATAATGTCTTCTGTGGCTCTGAAGGAAGTTTGTCACATCTGATAAAATAACCCTGTGATTTGAGTGTTTATCGGGACAAATATGCAATCAGTTTGCATCATGGGAAATGTAGGATCCAGAGTTTTTGGTTGTGTTTCCGAGCTGCACAAATAAACTAGACTTACAGAAGGAGAAAGTTAAAAACATGATGATTATAAATGGTCTTTAGCGAACGTAATTGCTCTTTTGCAGGCGAATTGAACTGAACAATGTGTGTGTGTGTGTGTGTGTGTGTGTGTGTGTGTGTGTGTGTGTGTGTGTGTGTGTGTGTGTGTGTGTGTGTGTGTGAATGAGAGAAACTGGGGGTCTGCAGACAGTCTGTCAGCATGTACCTCCCATCTGGTAAACACTGAACAGGCATCTCATCATTCACACTTCCACAAACACACACATATTTTCCTGCATGTGTGTGT
>CAKALU010061777.1:0-26112 GCA_916700995.1 Hozukius guyotensis
ATATATAAATCGTAGGGTTGGTTAGTTGGGTTTTGATAGTCGGATCCTTTTTGGATCTGGTTACCGGATTCGTTTCGCTCTGACGCTAATAATTAATGCATCAAACCTTTTATGTCCTGTGACTCTGATTTAGGCTATAAGGGCTGAACAACAACAACAACAACAACAACAACAGGCCTTCCATTCATCCAGAGCAAGTACTCTACCTTGTGCCGACATTTTAACTTCCTCAGATATTCCGTATCATAGCAACCAGATGCAAACAAAGCGTCTCAGCTGAAAACAGACAATGCACCTAAAGCACCTATATACCTAATAATGGCCTAACAATATTATACAGCACTAAAAGCAGGATGAAGGGAATCATTTGTAAAAACAAAAAGGCATTAATACTGCATATTGTGTATAATACTGCAGAAGACCGACTTCCCAGTTCAGGAAATGATTAGTTAATAGCTTTAGTTACATGCACATGATGCAAGTTAAACCTAAATAGATTCAATACTTTTTATACTAGTTTTTTTAATCTTAAGCGCCTCACCAGACTTCTATCAAAATTTCATCAGTTTAAGAACATAAATGCAAAATTGCATGATTTATTTAGTTTTTCTTGCACATTTCTCTCAGTAAAGACTCTACATGCTGCAAACTACTATACGCCTTTGTGACAACTTCATATTTTGCATGTTAAACCAGTAAAGAAGAAAGTAAAAAATGCCTGTCACAAGTTCTAAAACCCCAAGATGACATGTTCAAACTGCTTGTTTTGTACCTGAAGATATTTATTTATATATAATGGGAATAAAAGAAAACCAGCAAATATTCACATTTAATAAGCTGTAACTTGTGATTTTTGTACTTAAATTGTCAAAATAATCAACAATATTTCTCATTTTAAAACTGTCATTGTCAATTAAAAAGCACCTATATACCTAATAATGACCTAACAATATTATACGGCACTAAAAGCAGGATGAAGGGAATCATTTGTAAAAACAAAAAGGCAATAATACTGCATATCGTGCGTCACCGCAGGGGAAATTCCTTTACCGTGACAGCCCTAACACCTACTGTAGGTAACACACCTACTGTAGGTAAGTACCTAAAACAACCCCACTTCAAAACACCCAAACTATCCCTTTAAAGCTCAAGAACACACTGAAGTCAGAAGAACGACTTCCCAGTTCAGGAAATGATTAGTTAATAGCTTTAGTTACATGCACATGATGCAAGTTAAACCTAAATAGATTCACTGCTGGATTTGGGAACCGGACCAAAACCATAATAATACATGGTCACGTTGCTCAACGCTGACCGAAACCACAAGATAAAAACGACTCCGTGTACGTCATGAGTCCGTCTCTCCTTTCAGAGCGGCTGCTATTTACTGAACACAAAAGGAGAAAGTGCTGTCGACAGTGAATATGACTTCCTGTACTGAAGTTCCCAAAGATACACCCAGTTCTAGCCTGGAGGGCATCATCTGAGAGGCACAAACACATTATTACAAAGAACATCCTGGATGTTAAATTATAACTTGTGTTTGCCTGAATGAGACACTCATTAAACTAATGGCTCTACGTCTTGGCACAGGCTTGCACCATTACAGTCAACTGGGAGTCGGTGTATTTATTTATGCCTGCATGCGTCACCTTTGACCCGAATGTTGATACAAGAATTTATGGCTTTGGGTTCAAGCAGGCTACACCCACACTCTCACAGTACGATTTTGCCTATAAATTAAATTTTTTACCAGTTTTTTAAGCATACATCTGTATGCGTAAAGGAAGTAATTAGTCAAATATTCTCTAAATTAATCAATAACGGTGCATGAAATGTTAGGAGGAAGTAAATAAAATGCCAAGTTGACATGTTCAGACTGCTTATTTTGTCCAAAACAATGGATATTTATTTATATATAATAGAAATAAAAGAAAACCAGCAAATATTCAAATTTAATGAGCTGGAACTTGTGTTTTTTGTACTTAAATGATCAAAATACTTTGAATAATCAACCATTCTTTTAATCTCCAAGCGCCTCACCAGACTTCTATCAAAATATCATCACTTTAAGAACATAAATGCAAAATTGCATGATTTATTTAGTTTTTCTTGCACATTTCTCTCAGTAAAGACTCTACATGCTGCACACTGCTATACGGCTCTGTGACAACTTCATATTTTGCACGTTAAACCAGTAAAATATTCACATTTAATAAGATGGAATTTGTGATTTTTATACTAGTTTTATAATCTCGAAGCGCCTCACCAGACTTCTTTCAAAATTTCATCAATTTAAGAACATAAGTGCAAACATACATGATATATTTAGTTTTGTTTGCACATTTCTCTCAGTAAAGACTCTACATGCTGCACATTACTATACGGCTTTGTGACAACTTCATATTTTGCATGTTAAACCAGTAAATTACTGTTAAAGAAATACCTGTCACAAGTTCTAAAACCCCAAGATGACATGTTCAAACTACTTGTTTTGTCCAAAATCTGGATAAATTTATTTATATATAATAAAAATAAAAGAAAACGAGCAAATATTCACATTTAATAAGCTGGAATGTGTGATTTTTATACTTAAATGATCAAAATAATCAACTATTTTTTTAATCTCTCAGCGCCTCACCAGACTTCTATCAAAATGTCATCAGTTAAAGATCATAAATGCAAAATTGCATGATATATTTAGTTTTTCTTTCACATTTCTCTCAGTAAAGACTCTACATGCTGCACACTACTATACGGCTTTGTGACAACTTCATATTTTGCATGTTAAACCAGTAAAATACTGTTGTTTTTCAGCCCAGTTTGTACAGTATATAAATTAGTAGAGATGGCTGTATCAGCCCTATGAGAGATTCTGCAGGGATCCTACAGATATCACAGATGTGGGAGAGAGCCTGAGGAAGTATTAGTTTTACCTCCGGAGCTGTTGGGCTGCCGGCGGACCACTGGTTCCCGGCTGTCCCTCAACATGTTCTCCTCCTCTTCCTCAGACCGAGCTTCAGCCATTTCTGTCTTTATTCCCTCAACTTCTCCTGCAGAAAATGGAGCAGCAGCGACATCAGTCCTCCTCTCCCGCTGTAGTCGTCTCTAACATCCACCACAACAACAACAAACCCGGGACAAGTTCACCCGGACACGGTCAACTTTACAGCCCGGAACGAGTCCCGAGGGTCCGTTAAACAGTTCGGCTCGAAGTTCCGGAGCTTTCAGACACGTTGAACCGGTTAAAAGTGGCTGTTATTCCTTAAAACAACAGGTGTCGTTGTGTTTTCTTGAAGCTTCCTGGGGTCGAGAGCTCATGATACGGAGCCGCACGCGCTCCGGCTGCGTGACGTCACATACTGAGAAAAAAAAAGAAATATATGGGAATGAGCTGGTGATGGGAATTCAGGCTCTTCTTAGTGAGCCGGTCATTTAGCTCAGCTCACCAAGAAGAGCCGACTCTTCATTTTACTTCACTTCTGCCTTTTTATAATTCAGCCAAATTTAGCTTTAGCTGTTTTGACCTATGATTAGTATGTGTGCACATATATCTAACAGGCTGCTTCACCACCTGGTACGGCAACTGCACCAACGTGGACCGTAAGGCGCTTGGAAGGGTGGTGCACTCGGCCCAACGCTTCACCGGGTGCGAGCTGCCCGGCCTGCAGGAGCTGTACACCCAGCGGTGCCTCAGGAAGTCCCTGAGGGTCATGAAGGACACAACACACCCCCACAACAGCCTGTTCTCCCTCCTGCCCTCTGGTAGAAGATACAGGACCCCCCCCAGGAGGACTCTCACCAGCAGACTGAGGAACAGTTTTTTCCCCCAGGCCATCAGACTTTTAAATAGATAACTCATACACCTTCTCACACAAAAATATATCTTATACTGTATATATTCTTAATATATATGTTCTTAATATGTTTTTTCCTTTTATAATTGTAATGTAAATGAAATTATAATGTAAATGTAATATAACTTATTATTTTAATGGAGCTTCCCAGCAAAAAGTATTTCACACGTTTGTACCTTTACAACCGGCGTGACAATAAACATCTTGAATCTTGAATCTTGAATATTGAATCTTGAATATCACTTAAATTATTCAATATAATTATACTAAACCTTATGATTTCCAGAATACCATATTTTTACATGCTGCTTCGTTTCCGACTGTCACTCACCTTGTCTGTTATTCGTACACTGCACCGCACCTCAGCGCACCACACCGCACCGCACCGCAACGCAACGCACCTCAGCGCAAAACAACGCAACGCACCGCAACGCACCGCAACGCAATGCAACACTACACAACGCAACGCAACGCAACGCAACGCAACGCAACGCAACGCAACCCCTACCCAATGCACCTCAGCACACCACAAAGCAACGCACCTTAGGGCAGTGCAACGCACCTCAGTGCACCGCACCACATCGCACCACAAAAAAAAAACGGCTCTCTTACGGGAGCCGGCTCCCATCGTTCACTTAAAAGAGCCGGCTCTTTGAACCAGCTCGTTCGCGACGACACATCACTAGAAGCTTGCTAACAAGACTTCTGAGACTTCTTGTACTAAACAAGTATTAAGATGCTTTTACTTAAGTAAAAGTAGCAATACCACAATGTAGAAATACTCTGTTACAAGTAAAAGTCCTGAAATCAAAACAATACATGAGTAAAAGTACTTTTATCTGCTAAAACAGACTTAAAATATCAAGAAAAAGTGTAAAAAAGTTGTGAAAAACACAGTGAAGAAGTACTCAGATCTGTTACTTCAGTAAAAGTAACAGTAACACAATGTAACAATATTCTTTTAGTACAAGTAAAAATACTGCAATCAAAACTCTTCTTGAGTAAAAGTACTTTTATCCACAAAAACGGACTTAATGTATCAAGTAAAAGAGTAAACATGGAAGTACTCAGATATTTTATATCACAACGTAGAAATACTCTGTTACAAGTAAAAATCCTGCATCCAAACATTTACTTGTTAGCATCAAAATATACTTAAAGTACCAAAAGTAAAAGTACTTGTAAAGCAGAATGGCCTATTTAAAAAATAATATTGTATTATTGGATAATATTTATTGATGAATTCATACATATCTCTTTAATGCTGCAGCTGGTAAAGGTGGGGATAATTTTAATTATTTTATATATTGCTGGGTTTAATCTATATTCATACATTGTACTTGATTTTTTGATTAGGCCTATATTTTGTATTAACAAGTGAATCTGCAAAGTAACTAGAAAGTAAAGTTTTAGTATAAATATAGTGGGGTAAAAAGTACAATAGTTGTTGAGATATTTCAGCCTGGACCAAAGTGTATTGCAACTAACATGGCTAAAAATGCAAAATATATACACAATAAAAGATGCAAATGATCACAACAGGTAGTTCATTGTATGTGCATGTGTTGTGTTTTATACTCGCTGCAAGCAGAACTTCCTTTATTGACAGTGGAAGTGAACTGAAATGAAAAATACAATAAAACAGCTAAAATAACATTCACAAGAGAGAGAGAGAGAGAGAGAGGTAGAGAGGCTGACTGAGAAGAAGTAGGAATGTAAACAGGTGTTAACAGGTCCAGACCAGCAGCAGTTGTTGACGTTGAGGATAAGAAACGTGTGTTAAGTTTCATTTTGAACTCCAGAGCTGAAAAAGGGCCAAAATCCCTCTGGAGTCTGGTTATTATTCATCTGTGAATACACTGAGCATGTTGTATTAATAGTGACATAACTTTATATATCATGTATACCCTCACCAAAAAGAAGTTTATTCAAGTGTGCTAGTATACGTCTTTTAAACTTAAAGGTCCCATATCGTGCTCATTTTCAGGTTCATACTTGTATTTTGTGTTTCTACTAGAACATGTTTACATGCTTTAATGTTAAAAAAATAACTTTATTTTCCTCATACTGTCTGCCTGAATATGCCTGTATTTACCCTCTGTCTGAAACGCTCCGTTTTAGTGCAATTCAATGGATTTGCAACGGAATTGCGTTGCTGGGCAACAGTTTGGGTCAATGTTTACTTCCTGTCAGCTGATGTTATTTACATACACTGCAACAGGAAATAAACTGGGACACATTTAGAATGTTTATGTTTAAAACTGTGTAATGGTCTAAATATTGTATATTTGTGACATCACAAATGGACAGAAATCCTGACGGCTTGTTTTAAACGCACAATTTCTGAATACGGGCTGTGTGTGTTTCTCTGTATATTGAGCGTTTTGATAGTTTAACAGTATTTATATAGCACTTAAACCTGCTTTATAATATAAAAGACATGAAAATCTCACTTTTTACAATATGGGACCTTTAACATAAGTGAGTTTACTTTCAGTTTACTACTTATCAGAGATATACATAAGTATACTTGGCTCATACTGACAAGTATAAAGAAAAGTCCAAGTATACTTACTGCTCATATTGACTAATAAAAGTAATACATTACTTTGCAAGACAATAAACCCATGAAATATAATGTTTACACATTAATGCATCCACAATATCACAATTTAATGGAGGTGTTTGTGTTCAAGCGTGGTCACATTCTCTTACTTACTCTTCTAAAATAAGTTAAATTTTACATGAGATTTTGTCTGTAATCTTTCATTTGTAGATTGTGGTATTGCTCTTTTTAATCACTTGCAGAAGATAAATACTTCTTGCAACACTATAAGTAAAAAATCCATTAATTAATAATCAATTCAAATAATGAAATCAGCTGCAGTTTCAACATGTTGCCACCAGAGTGCAGCAGTGACAACTCCATCCAGACAGGTGGAATGAAACTAAATACCAGCACTGACCTTTAGTGGATCAGGTCAGATATTGTACTTATACTGCAACCACAATCATAAATCTATAAACAAAAATCTATAAATCTAAACAGACTGTGAAAAATAGCCTCATAATACAGATAAATACTGTTTTATTTTCCTGCAGATGTGTAAGAATGTGTTTGAAAACTATAAGCTGCACCAGAAAACATAGAAAAAAATATTCATACATATATATACATGTATATATTTGCATACAGATATACATATATAATAATTGTTATCATTTTATAATTATTTAAAATTTCTGTTTTTATCAACTTGTTTTTATTTATTTTATTTTTTTAAATCTCTTTAGTATTCTGTTATTTATTATTTTATTATTTCTGTTATGAAAGATGCTATATAAATAAAGTTTATTAATATATATATATGTAAAAATATAAATATATATATATATACACACACACATATAATATAACCACTGATTTGAATGACTTATGTACAGAAAAAAGCAGTAAAGAATGATATTTGTCTATAAATATAAACAATTTTAAGAAAACCATAAAAAGCATGAGAAATATAAAATAAATTTAAAATAATAACAATGATATATATATACATATAATTAATAATAATGATATATATATACATATATATACACAGTATATATAAATACATACATACATTTAAAGAAAATAAATACAAAATAAATAAATAAATGCAAAATAATGCAAACATTTTATAAAAATTAAATGAATAAATACATATTTTTTTAAATGTATAAAAATAAATAAATACGTTTTAAAATGTATTAAAATAAATATATAAATAAAAGGGAAAAATTATGTGTGTATGTATATATATTATATTATTTATGTTTTGAAAAGTTCTATATAATTAAAGTTTATTATTATATGTACATATATACACACACACATATAATATAACCACAGATTTGAACTACTTATGTGCAGATAAAAGCAGTAAAATGTACAATATTTGCCTCTGAACTGTGGAGTTGAAGTATAAATTTTAATACTTGACTAAAGTACAACTCATAAACTGTATTAAAGTACAACACTTGAGTAGTTACCACTGATATAAAGAGGGTTAATGGTCTGTTTATAGCAGTAAAATAATAAATACAGTGTAAACTGTCTCTGTCTGTGGGGGGCGTGGCTTCCTGTCTGAGTGGGCGTGGCTTCCTGTCTCAGTGGGCGGGGCTTCCTAGTTACTTAGCAGCCAGCAGCAGAGTGATTGACAGCTGAGCTGAAGCTTAAAGCCTTCAGAGACTGAGAGGAGCTGCAACTCCAGCAGCAGGTTTATAACGAGGAATAAAAAACGTTTTCTGGACTCTAACTGGACTTTAAATCTACTTTACTTTTGTTTTCTGGAACAGGAAGATAGAAACAATCCTTCATCTGTGAGCAGCCGAGGTAAGATCACTCACTGCAGCAGCAGCTTAACATAATAAAGTAGACAATATTTAGAATAAAAATATACTTTATTGTCTACTTTTTACGTACAAAAGGCATTTGTCTTTAGTTTGGTTGGACACATTAAAACACATTTACATAAAAACACCAGGTACTCGATTATATACTGTATATACTGTGTGCAATATAATGTCATATTTATTTATATATATATATTTACATTATTTTTATATTATTTATATATATATATATTATTTTTATGTATTTATATTATATTTATTATATTATTATTATATATTTATATATTTTATTTATAATGTGGAGATTTTAAGATAAAGAAAAACAAAAAGCAAATTACACTAGAAAACACTATATATTTCAAAACTAGTAAAACAATAGAAACTAGTAGAATAAAACGTTTAACAGGGTTAGAAAAGAGACAGAATAAAGTGATGAAATGAAAGAAATACACAATAATAGTAAACATAAACCAGGTCAATGGATTTATCAAATTAAATCCATAGAATAAAAACAATTTAATATAATAATGTAGCTTCAGTAAAGCACAATAGAAACACATCATAACTGTTTAGAATGAATTAGAAAACACAAACAGAACTAAATAGAGCATCTCTTGTAAATATAAAGCATCTATTGTATCCTCCTCTACTTTATTCTACTGACTGTCCAGGTGTGTGTGTGTGTGTGTGAGTCCTGCTGAGTAACGCAGTGAGGTGTGTGTGTGTGTGTGTGTGTGTGTGTGTGTGTGTGTGTGTGTGTGTGTGTGTGATGTAAGGAGTATTATGAATGTGCTCACACACTCACACAGTTCAGTGACCCTCATCATGAACCTGAACACACTCTGTGGTGGTGCGTTCAGGGTCTGCTGCTGTTGTTGAACTTGATCAAGCTTATTTGAGCCTCTGTTGCACCAGAAAATATAAATATTCACATCTAAGAAACTGCAATCAGAGAATTTAGACTCTTTTATTTTACTTAAAAAAATAATTAATTTAATCGCCACATCCTGTCACATCAGGCTGCTGAACAAACAGATGTTTCATTATTATAATTCATTTGAAAATCAATCAGCTAAATGACTGAAAACATGAATTATAAAAAAAACAAAACAGGTCAGAAAATCTGAATCTGAACACCTCCTGTGTGTGTGAGTGTGTGTGTGTGTGTGTTTAATCCCTGGTGTGTGTGTGTGTGTGTGTGATGGCATGTGACTGTCTGAGTTTAAGGGACACACACACACACACACACACACACACACACACGGTGGTGGTTTGGGATTAAACATCAATCTCATCTCAGATTACTTCTCTCTCTCTCTCTCTCTCTCTCTTTCATACACACTCTTGTCTCTCTATACTTGTGAGGACCCTCATTGACTAATGTAGTGACTTCAGGAGATTAACTAAGAGTCGCTGAGAGGACAGAGGTCAGAGGTCAGGCCTTGTTTGCTTTGTCTGACGCGTTGCTAAAAAGACTCGTTGAGATCTCAAAATATGTTGAACAAATGAAGAGGATCATTTTATTATATAGGGCCATATGAAATCTGTTTTATTTTATCTGAGATTCCGTTCTTTTTTTTTCCTGATTTTGTTATATTTTTCCAGATTCTATTATATTTATTTTTTCCAAATTTTGTTTTATATTTATCCAGATTCATTTATTTATTTTTCCAGACTCCGTTTTATTTTATATTTTTTCCAGATTCCGTGTTTTCCGTTTGAATTTTTCTTGAATTCTGTATTTTAGGATTGAAGCACATTTTGTCACCAGAAAAAAAAAAGTCTAATCATGTGGTAGATGAATAAAATTTCAACAATTCATAAGAAAATATTAAAACGTTGCACTATTTTTTATATCAATGAAATTTGCTTCGATACAGCTATAAAAAACAAACAACAACATTTCTTCCTTTTGTAAAATAAAGTGCTCTAAATTTAGCTGTTAATTGAATTCCTTAGGTTTCTGGATGACTAACAGGTGACCCCTCCACCAGGTATCCCCTCAACACGTGTCTAGCGCTCTCATTGGCTGTAGCTCCTCGACAGGTCAGACATCCAGCCTGCTAGGTGATGCATCGACGAGCCTCTCGGCTCACGTCTTTGAACGGCGAGCGCCTCTGATGTGGGGCTTTTTTTTTTTTTTAATGATCCAACCAGGAGATTGAACCAAAATCCAACTGTTTGCCCTACACACACACACACACTCAAACACACACACACACACACTCACACACACACACACACACACACACACACACACACACACACACACACAGAGATTAGAGGCCCAGATGGTTAAGGATGGATTTGTAAAGAGTGTGTATGTGTGTGTGTGTGAGCTGGATGACCTTTCACTCATATCTCTTTCTCTCTCTCTTTCTCAGGACAACATCAGTCGTCCATGTCGTCCCGTCAGCAGCAACAGCAGCAGCTCGGAGGTAGATATCCTGTTATACTGAGTTCCTGAAGATCTCCGAGGGAATTCATGGAATGTCGCGGGAACGCCCGGGTGGGACTCGGACGCGTTCCCCTCTTTCCTGTTTGCTTGTTGCCGCTGACGACCTTCACTTCCTGTTCCGGGCCTTGTTAGTCTTTGGACAGAGAGAGAGAGAGACACATAAAGATGTAACAAGAGAAAATAACTCTTTTGTCATTGATAGACTGATTTCTCTCCTTCCTTGTGTAGTCAAAGTTATGCTCTATGGAGTCTCAGTCTTTAGTTCAATTTAGTTTAAGACACACACACAAAAACAAGGAAGTTTAATGTTACCATGGACCACCGTTAGCTGTGGGCCTGTTGTTTTTTTGCCTATATATTCGTTTAACGTTGCATTTTGGCAAAATAGCACCTTAAAAAGTATGCCGAATTAGCCATTAGCAGTTCTTCTTCGCAGTGTACCCATGGATGTACACACAGATGTCACTGGATTACTTTAATACTGAAGAAAACTTAAAAACGTGCAGATTCTCAGGCAAGTTCTGCAGTTAAAAGCAGCACTTTTTTCTATTTCTAAGAGGATTAATGGATGTTTATTTGTGTTGGAGTTATGTTATCTTGAGTCTCAGTCTTTAGTTTGTTTAGTTTAGTACAAGACACACATAAACAAGGAAGTATAATGGTGCCATGGAGTCAGTTAATTTACTGTGGGCTACAAGCCTTGTTTTTTTTGCCGTTTAACGTTGCAAATTGGCAAACTAGCACCTTAAAAAGTATGCCGAATTAGCCATTAGCAGTTCTTGTTTGCAGTGAAACCATGAATGTACGCACAGATATCACTGGATTACTGTGATACTGAAGAAAACTTAAAAATGTGCAGATTCTCAGGCAAGTTCTGCAGTTAAAAGCAGCGTCTTTTTTCTATGATTTCTAAGAGGATTTATGGATGCTTATTCATGATGGACATCAGATATAATGATATCCTCTGGAAGCGTAAACCACACTGAATCTAAAAATGTGTGTATCATATCTGTGTGGTAAAATATGACTGAGTTATGACTCTAAGGAGGAGTAAGAGTTGTCTACTCTCTCCACCTTCACCTCCTGCAGGCCAGCAGCTGCCTGCCAAGCCCAGAGAAAGAGCCTGATCCTGGGCTGAGAGAGCCAGCTAATGCCCCTCCCTGGTCCAGCCACCATCCCACACTCTGAGCTGGGACATGCTATAAGCACCTGACTGCCTCGTCATCAAAATGATGGCCTCGGTGGTCGTCGGGGGCCGCCGGAAGAAGTCTCTCACGCTGAGAGGGGTGGACCCCGAGACCTGTATGATTGTGTTTAAGAACCACTGGGCACAGGTAATCTACTAATCAATCTACCAATCAATCAATCAATCAATCACTTCTCTTTCCTGTTGTTTTGTCTCTTCTGTCCCTCAGTGTGTCCTCATTTCCTCGTAATGGTTGGCAGACACAGTGTGTGTGTGTGTGTGTGTGTGTGTGTGCGTGTGTGTGTTTGTGTGCGCATTACTGACCCAGACTTTGGCCCTTAAACACAGGATCCATTTAGAAACAAATCCCTCTCTACGGCCGCCAAGAAAACCCACGTACGCACTCCATGTCTGTGTCTGTGTGTGTGTGTGTGTGTGTGTGTCTGTGTGTGTGTGTGTGTGTGTGTGTGTGTGTGTGTGTGTGTGTGTGTGTGGTCATTGTCTGAAGCAGCTGAGGTCAAAGGTTAACACAAGTCCAGACAGTGAATTACATTCTTCTGTCTCTCTCTCTCTCTGTTCATTCATGTATTCATCCCTCCCACGGCGATCTGTTATCTACTGTATCTCACATTTCTGATAAGAATGAATTAGTCTTTGCTGTTTGTAAGTATCAATATTAAAGAAATGTCAGTTTTACATAAACCATAATGAATAAAAACCTAAAGATTTTCTTCATTTCAGTTGATTTATAACTATTTAAAATTTCACAACAGATCATAGAAAAATCGCCAAATCGACCAAATTGCAAATGCGAATTAGTCTGGAACATTTCGACTTCCAAGAGGCGTTATCAAAGATGGTCTATAACAAAGATGACGTACTAAAAGCTCTGTAATTTTTTTATAACAGACCGTTGCTATGTATAACAGACCGTTACTATGTATAACAAACCGTTGCTATGTATAACAGACCGTTGCTATGTATAACAGACCGTTGCTATGTATAACAGACCGTTACTATGTATAACAGGCCGTCGCTATGTATAACAGACCGTCGCTCTGTATAACAGACCGTTGCTAAGTATAACAGACCGTTGCTAAGTATAACAGACCGTTGCTATGTATAACAGACCGCCGCTATGTATAACAGACCGTTGCTCTTTATAACAGGCCGTTGCTATGTATAACAGACCGTTGCTAAGTATAACAGACCGTTGCTCTGTATAACAGGCCGTTGCTAAGTATAACAGACCGTTGCTATGTATAACAGACCGTCGCTATGTATAACAGACCGTCACTATGTATAGCAGGCCGTTGCTATGTATAACAGACCGTTGCTATGTATAACAGGCCGTTGCTCTGTATAACAGACCGTTGCTATGTATAACAGGCCGTTGCTCTGTATAACAGGCCGTTACTATGTATAAAAGACCGTTGCTAAGTATAACAGATCGTTGCTATGAGGCCGTTGCTATGTATAACAGGCTGTTGCTATGGACGCTCTGATGTTGTCAAACTATTGATTTTTTCAGTAAGTAGTCGTGTAATAAGCGGGATATTGTACAGCTAAACATTATGTCAGGGTTTATTTCACAACAATGACCGGCTCGCTGTACATTATCCCTTTCATAATGTATTTATATATATTTTTTTGCTAACATTAGATATTAATACGACTAACAGCCATTATTTAGCATTATGAAAATGAGTTAGCTAGGGCGTTAGCGAATGTTAGTTGCCAGATCTCGCGAGAGAGCGTGATGCTGAGACGGAGAACGGTCTTGAACAAAGTTCATTTTCTCTTGATTTGTTTGAAAAATGTCATTTTAGTGTCAGAATGTTGGGAAGATATGTGGCTCGGGAAAATGGGTCCAATATTTACTTCGGTGGCTATGGGGCAAGCTCTTTCTCCTCGCTATAGTTGCGTTTTTTTTGGAGCTACGTCCGCCATCTTCGTAGTATTTCTACATTTTAAAGAAATGACAGTATTAAGCGGTCAAAAACAGTTGGATGGAAACTCCCTTAATGCTGAGGTTGTCTCCGTTGTCCCTCTCTCTGCAGGTGGTGAAGATCCTGGAGAAACACGAGCCGGGTCGTAGCGGCTCCGGTGCGCTGAGCTTCCTCTCCGGTCACGCTAGTGTCGGCGGCGGCGGCTCCGGAGCGTTACGCCTCGGCCCAATCCCGGCTGACGAGGCCAGCGCCGTCCAGAACTACGTGGAGCACATGCTCTTCCTGCTGATGGAGGAAGAGGCGGGGCAAGGTAAGAAGAAGAAGAACGGCGGGAATGTTTCATCGCAATGCCGCTGCGTTGCGTTGCGTTGTATTTCATGGCCTGTTAACGTTACAGGAGGAGCGATGGGTCCCATCCTGGAGTTCGTGGTCCTGGAGGGGGTGATGGAGAGGCTGTTTCTGTGGAGCCTCAGGAGGCAGTTTACTGAGGACATGAAGCTGGAGCAGCTCAGGATGTACCAGATGCTTCTATCTCAAGCCAGACAGCCTCTGCTGCACCATAAACCAGTTCTACGGCCGCTGATGATGCTGCTGGCGTCCTGCGCTGGACCTGGAACCGGTGAGTTGGTGCTCAAAGGACATGGGTGAAAACACGCTTATGTACTTTCTAGCCAGGTGTTATGAGAAGGTCGATACTACTCTCTTATTACACGGCTTTGTTGAATACTCAATTCTGAACCTGGGTGGTTAATCACCTGCGTCCCCCCCCCTCCTCCTCCAGACAGCGGCGGCGTGGTGGAGGCGGAGCTGGTCCTCCTGCTGAACCAGCTGTGTGTCGCTCTGGTCAGAGATCCCTCGGTGCTGGAACTGTTCTTCCACACCAGTGAGGACCAGGGAGCCGCCAACTTCCTGTTGTTCTCCCTGCTCATACCATACACACACAGGTAGGTACACGCACACAGGTACACGCATTCGAAGGGTATACACACAAAGTCTAGGGCTTTTATTGTGAAAGGTAAGAGCGGAAGGAGTGGATCTGGTCTGCGCTGCCTTTTCTCAAGGTTGAAAGGGAGTTGTTGTTTCATAAATATGGGCGCCACTCAACGTGATTGGTTGATGCCGTTATTTGCGGTGCGAAAACTCGAAAAATTGACTTTGTTCTGAAAAAAAGTTGCTTTTTCGCCTCATAATATTCTGTTTTAAAAGTATTCATGACAAAAACAATTGTTAAACAAATATATTGACGTGCAAATTAATCGTCATCTTAATTTTTGCCCGTCACCATCTTGGTTTTTGCTTGTCATCATCTTGGTTTTTGGTCGTCGTCATCTTGGTTTTTGCCCGTCACCATCTTAGTCTTTGCCCGTCGTCATCTTGGTTTTTGGCCGTCGTCATCTTGGTTTTTGGTTGTCGTCATCTTGGTTTTTGCCCTTCGTCATCTTGGTTTTTGGCTGTCGTCATCTTAGTTTTTGCCCTTCGTCATCTTGGTTTTTGGCTGTCGTCATCTTAGTTTTTGCCCTTCGTCATCTTGGTTTTTGGCCGTCACCATCTTAGTTTTTGCCCTTCGTCATCTTGGTTTTTGGCTGTCGTCATCTTAGTTTTTGCCCTTCGTCATCTTAGTTTTTGCCCGTCGTCATCTTAGTTTTTGGCCGTCGTCATCTTGGTTTTTGGTTGTCGTCATCTTAGTTTTTGCCCTTCGTCATCTTGGTTTTTGGTTGTCGTCATCTTAGTTTTTGACCGTCGTCATCTTGGTTTTTGGCCGTCACCATCTTAGTTTTTGCCTGTCGTCATCTTAGTTTTTGGCCGTCGTCATCTTGGTTTTTGGCCATCGTCATCTTAGTTTTTGGCCGTCGTCATCTTGGTTTTTGGCCGTTGTCATCTTAGTTTTTGGCCGTCGTCATCTTAGTTTTTGGCCGTCGTCATCTTGGTTTTTGGCCATCACCATCTTAGTTTTTGCCCTTCGTCAGCTTGGTTTTTGGCCGTAACGATCTTAGTTTTCGGCCGTCGTCATCTTAGTTTTTGGCCGTCGTTAGCTTGGTTTTTGGCCATCACCATCTTAGTTTTTGCCCTTCGTCAGCTTGGTTTTTGGCCGTCGTCATCTTAGTTTTTGGCCGTCACCATCTTAGTTTTTGCCCTTCGTCAGCTTGGTTTTTGGCCGTCGTCATCTTAGTTTTTGGCCGTCGTCATCTTGGTTTTTGGCCGTCGTCATCTTAGTTTTTGGCCGTCGTCATCTTGGTTTTTGGCCGTTGCCTTCTTGGTTTACATATAGGCAATATACAGCAGTATGTATGTATATATATATATATATGTAAAGAAACACACCTTTATTATGTCTCTCTCGTTCAGACAGGGTTCGGTCGGTCAGCAGGCCAGAGATGCTCTGCTGCTCATCATGTCTCTGTCGGCCTCCGATCCTCGAGTCGCCCAGCACATCGCCGAGAACACGTACTTCTGTCCTGTAAGTGCACAAAAACACAAACACACAACAAAAAAAAGGAATTCAAGCCCCTTTTCCACCAGGAAGTTCCTGGTAATTTTAGTTCGTAGAACTACTTTTCAAGGAACTAAGCGATGGGCATCCCTACAAACTGAAAGTTTTTGTACTTTCTGAAAGTACTACCCCCCGACCAGGGTCTTTTTTGGGGGTAAAATGGCCCCGGAACTTAATTTAGACCCTGATCCCTGCAGTCAAAATACAATGAGTTCCTCAAAAGGTTCCTAGTTCCTGGGGAAACTTCCTGTGGTGGAAACGGGTCTTAAATTACAGCCTGCCAAACACATGGAGGACAGATAGTTTGCATCCTTCATCACTAAACCTTGATGGTTCATTCCAAGACGGCCGAGGAGACGACGCCTCAGCTCAGTGTCTACTTGGTTTCACGGTCATGTCGCTGTACGTCTACCGGAGTGTCTGCCCGTCTTGGAAATGTCAAGGATTTGTTCAGGATCAGCAGATGTGGATCAGAGAGATAAACCCACCGGATAACTGTTGCATGACGAGAGGAGAATATGGTGCAATAGATTGTTACGATTTTTAGCTACTGTTGTGGTAGTCAACATTTTTTTCGGCGCTAAAATTTAGCGCGAGTTTGTAGCGTTGTTTGGCCTCCTTCGCAACAAGCTAGTATGACATGGACATCAGGTTTTGTAGTTTCATATGATACCAGTATCTTCACTCTAGCTTTAATACTGAACCCTAAAAATCACAAACTGCATTATGCGTTAAAGAAATTAGTGGCGTCAAAACGAATTTGCGTTAATGCGTTACTATGGCGTTAACATTGACAGCCCTTATTAAAACATATCAATGCTTTGTTATCAGTCTGTTAAGAGTCTTTAAATACATCTGTGGAGAATTTAAAGGTATATTCCCTCAGCAGAGCTGCTAGTTTATCCCACGTAGACCCCCCCATTAGCTGAGCTAAACCAGGTTAATCTCTACATACCTTCCTAATGCGTGCAAAGAAATGTGTTTTTCTGAGTGTGTGCAAGAGTGAAGTTCTCCTCCTAAAACAGTACCCTTGGGGTTAACAGAATAAAACTGACTTTTACTGTAAGGACCCGCTCTTTGATACGGATGTTTTTTTATGAATGAGTGGAGTTTGTCGTGGTTTTGGTGCAGTGGATGAATCCTTTTCTTTATTCATTCATCTCCCTGCTGCATTGTAATCTCATTATCACAAGTTATGTAATAAACTAATGAGCTCATACTGCGTCCTCGGGGAGTTAGTGAGTGTGTGACAGCCAGAGAGAGAGAGAGAGAAAGAGAGAGACAGAGAGAGAGAGAGAGAGAGAGAGAAAGAGAGAGAGAGAGAGAGAGGCAGTTGACAAAATAGTGGAGACAAAAGAAAGAGAAGAAAGCAACAATAAAGACAGAGAGAGAGGAAACAGGAAAATTATCTGAACCCGGTTTTCAGGGAAGAACAAGTCATAAAGATATTACAAAATACAGAAACTCTCGTGTAAAAAGCCTTAAAGGGACAGTGTGTAGGAATTCAGAAAAAAAAAACACAGAATTCCCGAGATTAAAGTCATACATTTACGAAAAAAAACAACTTGGATATTCTCTGAGATTAATGCAACAAATTTACAAGATTTTTGTGAGTTTATAAAGTCGTAAATATAAGAGAAAAAAAATTGGAAAACGGAGCGACGCAAAGGTCTTGAAAGATACATATACACGTTTTTTTTTATTTCAGCACAGCTAACACTATAAACCAACCGTTGAGGCGACGTTACTCCGAACACACTGCGTTACCATGGTTACACACTGATGCTTTTTACCGTCACTTGCTCAACAGGCAACACAATTTTGCGTAAGTTTGGAGAGTTATTTAACCTCCTTCACGACAAGCTAGTATGACATGGTTGGTACTGATGGATTCATTAGGTTTTCTAGTTTCATACGATACCAGTAGCTTCACTCTAGCTTTAAAACTGAGCCCGCTACAACCTAAAATCACATGTTGCATTAATGCAGGGGTCAGCAACCTTTACTATCAAAAGAGCCGTTTTAGGCAAAAATAAAGAATAAAGTCATAACTTTACGAAAAAAAGTCGTAATATTGCGAGAATTAAGTCATATCTTTACGAGAAAAAAAGAAAATAACACGTAAAATTACTACTTTATAATATTAGGACTTCATTATCGTAATATTACAACTTTTTTTCTCGTAAACCTATGACTTTATTCTCGTAATATTATGACTTTATTCTCATAATATTATGACTTTATACTGGAAATCTCAGATTTATTTTTTTTTCCTCAATGTGGCCCTAATACTCTGTCGTACCATCGTACCATAGACCTACAACAATGATAAATAAAAATGAAAATGTAAACAAAAAAACAGTTATTCATTTCCACTTTTAAAAATCCACAGGGAGCCACTGGAGAGGAGCTAAAGAGCCGCATGTGGCTCTGGAGACGCAGGTTGCTGACCCCTGCATTAATGCATTAAAGAAATTAGTGGCATTAAAAGTAAAGTAAATGGCAGTAAAACAATAACAAAAAGATTTTTAAAAAATATATATATATAATAATATTGAAAGACAAGAAGCATATTTTGTTTACTTGTGTCCTTCAGGTGTCTATTGTGTCGGCCATGTTGGCTCCATCACTGCCAGTTTCTGCTTTTACTGTGTGTGAGAGAGAAAGAGAAGGCGAGCAAAGACACTTAAGCATGCGCCACCTGTGTGTGTGTGTGTGTGTGTGTGTGTGTGTGTGTCAGATTTAAGCCCATGCATGTAACCACACTCTGACCTCAATCTTTATGTAGAGAGCAGATTAGTAAATCAGGGTGAGATTGGCTCGTACACAGAGAGGGATTAGTGAGTCTGCACGTGATTGGACGGTTGCCTGATTGTTAGCGAGACTCAAGACTGCAGCTGTTGTTGATGTTGTTGTTGTTTATGTTGCCATTGCATCCTTCTTTCTTCTTTTATTAAAGGAATAGTTTGTCATTTAATGCTGAAAGAATTTTGATACCACTCTTGTGTTTGTATGTTAAATATAAGGCTACAGCCGGTTAGCTTAGCTTAGCATAAATACTGGAAACTGGGGGAAAACGGCTAGCTCTGCTCCGTCTAAAGGTCACTGATTAACACGTTACATCGCATCAGATCATTTGTTTAACCCAGTGGGGCAACCTCCAGGTCTGAGAAGTGAAGCCAACGCTGAAGAGCCTTAAACCTGCGTTCTTTCTAACAGCCAGCAGGGGGCGACTCCTCTGGTTGCAAAAAGAAGTCTGATTGTATAGAAGTCTATGAGAAAAACCCAATAACCAAGATGGCCACAGACAAAAACCAAGATGGTGACAGCTGAAAACCAAGATGGCGACGACCAAAAACAATGATGGCAACAGCCAATAACCAAGATGGCGATAGCTAAAAACCAAGATGGCGACGACCAAAAACCAAGATGGCGATGGCTAAAAACCAAGATGGCGACGGACAAAAACCAAGATGGCGATGGCTAAAAACCAAGATGGTGATGTCTAAAAACCAAGATGGTGAAAACCAAAAACCAAGATGGCGACGGCTAAAAACCAAGATGGTGACGGCCAAAAACCAAGATGGCGACAGCTAAAAACCAAGATGGTGACGGCCAAAAACCAAGATGGTGACGGCTAAAAACCAAGATGGCGACGGCCAAAAACCAAGATGGCGATATCTAAAAACCAAGATGGTGACGGCCAAAAACCAAGATGGTGACGGCTAAAAACCAAGATGGCGACGGCCAAAAACCAAGAAGGCGATGGCTAAAAACGAAGATGTCGACGGCCAATAACCAAGAAGGCGATGGCTAAAAACCAAGATGTCGACGGCCAATAACCAAGAAGGCGATGGCTAAAAACGAAGATGGTGATAGCTAAAAACCAAGATGGCGATAGCTAAAAACCAAGATGGCGGTAGCTAAAAACCAAGATGGCGACGGCCAAAAACCAAGATGGTGACGGCCAAAATGCCGAACTCGAGGCTTCAAAACTATAGTCCACAAACCGATGAGTGACGTCACGGTGATGACGTCCACTTCTTTTATACAGTACAGTCTATGGTTTAACCCGTAAAAAAATTTGGATGTTTCGGACAGAGCCAGGCTAGCTGTTTCCAGCCTTTATGCTAAGCTAAGCTAACCATCTGATGGCTGAGGCTTCCTGTTTACAGTAGAGAGTGGTATCAAGCTTCTCATCAAACTCTCAAATAAGCAAATAAACATATTTCCCAAAATGTTAAACCATTCCTTTAATGAATGTCTGCCCTCATTCTCTGCTATTTATAAAAAAAGAGCTGCTCTAATCTGCACTGGAATTTAATTTACACAAAAGCCTGTGTGTAGTCCTGTGTGTGTGTGTGTTCATGTATTTATATGTGTGTGTGTGTTTATAGGTGCTGGCCACAGGTCTGTCTGGTTTGTACTCGTCTCTTCCTGCCAGGCTACAGGTTTACAGTGAAGACTGGCACTGTCTGGACCAGGCCGACTGGCAGCAGGTAACCATGACGACCGCACATCTTATCTTATCTTATCTTGTCTTGTCTTGTCTTGTCTTATTCGGAGGGGAACATGAACCAAATTTCATGGCAACCCATCCAAGTTGTTGAGATATTTCACTCGAAACCACAAAAGTTAACCTCATGGTGGCGCTAGAGGAAAAGTCAGAGGATCTTTTAATTTGGTGGGATTCATCCTCTGGTTTTTATGAATGGTTCTGCCAAATTTCATGTCAATCCATCCCATAGTTGTCGAGATATTTCAGTCTGGACCAAAGTGGTGGATTCAACATTAGCATCCCTAGAGCTACTCTGCTAGCAGGGCTAAAACATGAATGAATGAATGACATGAAAGACTGATTGACTGTCTGAATGTCTGAATCAATGAACGATCGACAATGTCTCTCTTACCTGGCGTTTGGGTCAACAGGTTCCAGCTCTCGTCCACTTCCTGCACTCTCTGGACTTCTGTAGTGCTGTTACCAAGGTAACACACACACACACACATATATACAAAAAAAAAAACAAATTTAATGATTAGTGCTTCAGCCAACCCTCCGTCTCCATCTCAGGTCGCTCATCCCTCCATCCGGTCCCAGCTGCTGGGTTACATCTATAACGGCTTCCTGGTGCCTGTGATGGCTCCTGCTCTACACAAGGTAGTAAAACTCGCTGCGATTGGCTAAGGTGTTTCCCTTGTTATTGATGCTGATTGGATACAATCATACACTACCATTTAAAAGTTGGTAATCTGCTGCCACAGAGCTTGATGGTGTCCAGTCAGACGTCTGAGAGGACGACTCTATTCACTCTATTCTTTGTCTGAGAATGTAGTGCTTCCACATTGCGTCATGTTGTGTTCTACGCAAAATAATGACACTTCCACTTTAAATGGAAGGGTGGGCCGAGCCGTCCAGTGCATGGTGGGAGTGTTGCTGTGAGTTGGAGAGGTTCTGCATTTGTATAAAGTTGAAAAATCTCAACTTGATGCAAATTAGCCTGTCCAGCGCGACGCGTCCGGCTCACGAAACTTGGACCAAGCTGTGAAACTAGGCGATCTAGTTCTAAAATGAAACCAGATTCAGCGGTGGCATCGCCTATTTCTCACTTAAAATGTTTTAAGATGTAGATTTTGGTGGATTGTTTAGACGGAATAACAGAACGTTTACGAGCAGGCAGTTGTTTCCTGTTTGAAACGGCGAGCAGAAAATCAGGGACCAATCAGGTGCATTCAACGATAGGCTACGTCACCGCTTGAATGGCCAGTTGAGTGGAGCAGCGCGTCCCTGAGTGTCCTCGCCGGACCTGGTGGACATGTACCGCTGGATTTAACATTATGGACATGACCACTGACTATTTGTAGAACAATTTAGCCACAAATTCACAGACTGACCGTACGCGGTCCAGCCATATACTCGGTTTTGAGTTTGGTGTCCGAGTTATTCTGTTTTTATCTCTGTTAAAATAGTTATTATTGGAGGAAAGAAGCTGATAACTTATAACTTTTCAATAGTAATGTATTGTTTCACGTGTTCTCATTCATGCTTAGCTGACGGTGGAGGAGGTGATGACCACCACGGCGTACCTGGATCTGTTCCTGCGCTCCATCTCCGAGCCCGCCCTCCTCCAGAGCTTCCTGTCCTTCATCCTGCTGCACACGCACGACAACGTGCACATCCTGGACACGCTGGTCAGCAGGGTCAACACACCTTTCCAGGTAACACACGCTCCCTTTCTTCTTCCTCATCCTGTCTGCTTCATGCTTTATAGTCTGTGATCGTCTTTTTTGGCCATCGCTATCGTGGGTTGCTGAATCGCTGACTAACATACTGCTTAGGGAAAACGTTTTTCGAAGGGCTTGTGAAAATAGCATTTTCATACTAAAACATGACCTTTAACCGCTTGCAGTTGGGTACGGTGTCGCTGGCTCTGTTCAGGACTCTGATTGGTCTCTTCTGTGAAGACGTCATGCTGCAGCTGGTGTTCAGGTCAGTCTCACAGCTTCACAGGTCCTTCCTAGGTAAAGCAAAAAACACATTGTATTAGATTTTGGTTCATCTGTGAGGTGTATTTTCTCTTATTCTTTTACGGATTTATCTTTTTTATGGCACTCCTATGACTCCATATAATGCTTCCCCGTGTGGCCTATGCACGTCCTCCCCAGGTATCTGATTCCCTGCAGCCACCTGAGCAGGAAGCAGCAGTCCTCCCTACAGCAGAGGGACTGTTACTCCTCCAGCGCCGCCTCTTTCCTGCTCCTCTTGCCCTCCTGGTGCCCCGGGAGCCTCCACAACGCCAACACTCACTCAGAGCAGATCCACTGGCCCAAAGGAGCAGGTCAGAACATTCACTATACAAGTTAATAGTCTTTAACACATGTATCGTGCTAACTTAAATTCTCTGTCAGATCTGTCCGTATCAGACAGTGTTGGTTACTGTCGTGGTTCAGACTTCCTGATGGATGTAAACTACCTCCACTACCTCTGGGACGCCCGCCAAGCCATCTCCACATCCCACAGGTCAGTCTCAACTTCCTCTTCCTGTACCAAAGAACGTATGTTACTAAGAAGTGAAAGTCAATTGGTCGTTTCATTTGCAACATCAGCCCCCAGCAGCAAAGCTACGCCTCCGCCATTTTGGACTGAAAGCGACTACCGGACGCCAGTAAAACGTCCGCCTACAAAAGTAAAACAAAAATATTTCTATTCTACTGTCATATTTAATGTCTCTACCGAAATGGCCCGTGTTTTTGACGCGCTTAAATGTTAAATCATTCTCAGCTTTCGTCGCACCGCTCGTCAATGTCACACCTGGCCCGCGTAGCCAATCAAATCAAGCAAGAGGCGGGCTTTACTACTTTACCACTTCCTTCCTGTTTTGATGCCGGTAGATCTGGCTAGCTAGCTAGCTAGTTAGCTGTTGGACTGTAGCTACCAAACCCCCCCAGGAAGAGCGCCGGGCTGCGATGCCAATTTTCGTAGTGGCCGAAATTTTTTACAGTTCATCCTGAGGGGGACATCAATGTCTGTTGATGGCAATCCATCCAATAGTTGCTGAGATATTTGACTCAAAACCACCAATGTCAACCTCATGGTGACACTAGAGGGAAAGTCAGGAGATCACTAAAGTCGGTAGGATTCGTCCTCTTGGGAACATGAATATCTGCACCAAATGTGATGGCAATCCATCCAATTGTTGAGATATTTGACTCAAAACCACAAATGTCAATCTCATGGTGACACTTGATTAAAAGTCTCAGGACCCCCAAAGTCGGTAGGGTTCGTCCTCTTGGGAACATGAATATCTCCACCAAATGTCATGACAACCCATCCAGTTGTTGTTGAGATAATTTAATTGGGACCAAATTGGTGGACCGACGAACAGACGATCCGTACATCCTAATAAAATATGTCCAACATCTTCTGATGATTTTGTTTCGTCTACAGGGCTTGTCGTCTCTGGTCGTCTCCGTATGACGGGATCGACCCTCCGCCTCAAGAATACAGATCAGACACACCGGCGGACGACATAGAAGACGAGGAAGAGATTGTACGGCGAGTCAAGAGTGACTCCATCTGCTCTTTGGCCATCACTTCTCCCCCGTCAGCCCTCTCCCCCACGCCGTCCTCCTTGGATACCGTCTCCATGGGCAACCACACAGGACGGGCCAGCTCCGCCTTGGAGCTGGAGTGGGACGACATCTTCGCGGATGACGATCCATCTTCGTTAGCGTTGATAAACACGGCGCTAGCAAATGGCGAGGCAGACAGATGCACTTCGACACCTCGACACATCCAGGAAATGCGACGCACTGCGACAAGGCTGGTGCACGGCTCCTATGTGGAGGAGACGGAGTTTGAGGACGACGTTCTGGTGTACAATCTCGTCGCCCAGAGAGAAACAAAGGCGGCCATTATGGAGCGAATCATGGCGGCAAATCGGCGGGCACGCGGAAGCATCTCAAACGGCCAGCGGGTGTCAACAGCAGCGACGACAACAGCAACAACAACGATAACAACGATGTTAACGACAACAGGGAGGACGGTGATGGACACGGTTAACAGTATAATGTCGTCAAGGAGGAGGAGCGAGGATGGAGGGAACGAGGAAAGGAGAAGGAGCGAGGATTTTATGAAGGAGGTGAGGAGGAGGAGTGAGGACTGTGGAAAGGAGATAGGGAAGAAAGGAGAAGAGGAGATAAAGAGGATGGATGGACATCAGTTTCTCACCAACGGCTTTAACGCTAAGAATCACATCATCGACGAATGTGATGATACTGATGAAGACAGCGAGACATTTAAGCAAAACTTCTACCTGTGTGACCTCACAACTGCTGTTTATCCCACGCCATGTTTAGTGACTTTACCCAATGGCCACTCTGAATTTGAGCCACATGACCCTTTGGTGACTGACGCCAAGTCTCCAAGTCCGCCTAGTAACAAAGTCGCCAATAACGATGACTTCCTGTCTCGATACCACGAGCTCATGCTCTCTTTAGGGGTGGAGCCAGACTGTGACGACATCACAAACGACATCAGCGCATTCAGGAGGCGGGTCCGAGCGCTGAGGCAAAAACTGGAAGAGGAGGAGGAATTTTTTTTTAGCTCCTCGCGGGATGACGGAGAGGAGGAAGAAGTAGAGGAGGAGGCGATGGAAGAAGAGGAGGAAGAGGAAGAAGGAAGCAGTAAGAAAGGCAGCCGGAGGCATGGAGTTCCCTTTACAGGTCTGTGTTTTCACCAGCACCATCTTGTTTTTTGGCCGTCGCCTTCTTGATTTTTGGCTGTCACCATCTTGGCTTTCGGCCATCGCCATCTTGGTCTTTGTCCGTCGCCATTGTAGTTTTTGGCCATTGTCATCGTTGTTTTCGTACGTCGCCATCTTGATTTTTTGTCGTTGCCATCTTGATTTTTTGTCGTTGCCATCTTGGTTTTTGGCTGTCACCATCGTGGTTTTTGGCCATCGCCATCTTGGTTTTTGACCGCAGTCATCGTGGTTTTTGGCCATCGCCATCGTGGTTTTTGGCCGTTGTCATCTCGGTTTTTGACCGTCGCCACCGTGGTTTTTGGCCGTTGTCATCGTGGTTTTTGGCCGTTGTCATCTCGGTTTTTGACCGTCGCCACCTTGGTTTTTGGCCGTTGTCATCGTGGTTTTTGGCCGTTGTCATCTCGGTTTTTGACCGTCGCCACCGTGGTTTTTGGCCGTTGTCATCGTGGTTTTTGGCCGTTGTCATCTCGGTTTTTGGCCGTCGCCATCTTGGTTTTTGTCCGTTGCCATCGT
>CAKALU010061777.1:26132-53693 GCA_916700995.1 Hozukius guyotensis
CATCACCATCGTGGTTTTTGGCCATCGTCATCGTGGTTTTTGGCCGTTGTCATCTCGGTTTTTGGCTGTCGCCATCTTGGTTTTTGACCGTCGCCATCTTGGTTTTTGGCCGTTGTCATCTCGGTTTTTGGCTGTCGCCATCTTGGTTTTTGACCGTCGCCACCTTGGTTTTTGGCCGTTGTCATCTCGGTTTTTGGCCATCGTCATCTTAGTTTTTGGCCATCACCATCGTGGTTTTTGGCCATCGTCATCTTGGTTTTTGGCCGTTGTCATCTCGGTTTTTGGCCATCGTCATCTTAGTTTTTGGCCATCACCATCGTGGTTTTTGGCCATCGTCATCGTAGTTTTTGGCCGTTGTCGCCACCTTTGTTTTTGGCCGTTGTCATCTTAGTTTTTGGCCATCATCATCGTGGTTTTCGTCTGTCGCCATTTTGGTTTTTGGCCGTCGCCATCTTGTTTTTTTTTAACCAGAAGTCACAAGAGAGGGTGGAGCTAAGTACAACCGAATGCTGAATAAGACATACTTAGGGAAAACGTTTTTAGGAGGGCTTATGACAATAGCATTTTGACGCTAAAACATACATACTTTGACCAAAATGTGAATGTTCGGATTTGAACACATAAGGAATACCACTGGGAACCTCAAAATATAAATAATGGACCTGACCTTTATAGTTCAAAACACCTTACTACGTATCATTCACCTGCTTTTTCTTGCATACATTGGTTCACTAACCTGTAGTTTCCCATGATGCCCCAGGTCCGTTCATCAGCGTCCTGTTGTCCCGGCTCGAGAACCTCCTGGAGAACTCCATCGCTGTGAACCTGCTGGTGACGGGCATCCTGGCCCAGCTGGCGTCGTACCCGCAACCTCTGCTGAGATCCTTCCTGCTCAGCACGGACGCAGAGAACCAGCCCAACGTACGCACACTGCACCAGGTAACATCCACACGTCATATACTGTATGTCTGATTCCACTGTTTCAGGCATCTGAATGATGATACTCACTGTGTATACTTTTACTCCTGTGTGTGTCGTAGGTGTTGGTGTTGGTGCACGCTCAGATTGAGCGCTACGTGGCGGCCAGACCGGACTTTCCTGCCCTGGTCACTCAGGCCTGGAGGTTCTTGTTGGCTAAAGACCAAGACAGCAAGTTTAGAGGTTAATGAACACACATCAACACAAACAAACGGGATATTCACCAAGTAGCTGCAGTAATAGTACTACTACAAAATATATCAGTAGTAGTAGTACCGGGATCAGCAACCTTTACTATCAAAAGAGCCATTTTAGGCAAAAAAAAACATGTCTGGAGCTGCAAAACATTTGATCATTGTGATGAAGGTAACACAGTTTATAGTCTAAGTATATAGTATATCAGTCTAATGCAGTGAGGACCAAAGAGACAATGTACTACGGAGTATTAGGGCCACATTGAGGGAAAAAACATCTGAGATTTACGGAATAAAGTCATAACTTTACGAGAAAAAAAGTCGGAATATTACGAGAATAAAGTCATAACTTTACAAGAAAAAAGTCGTAATATAACAAGTTTAAAGTCGTAATGTTACGAGAAAAAAGTCGTAATATAACAAGTTTAAAGTCGTAATGTTACGAGATTAAAGTCATAACTTAACAAGAAAAAAAGTCGTAATGTTACGAGATTAAAGTCATAACTTTACGAGAAAAAAAGTCGGAATATTACGAGATTAAAGTCATAACTTAACAAGAAAAAAGTCGTAAAATAACAAGAATAAAGTCATAATATTACGAGAAAAAAGTTGTAAAATAACGAGAATAAAGTCATAATGTTACGAGAATAAAGTCATAACTTAACGAGAAAAAAAGTCGTAATATAACGAGAATAAAGTCGTAATATAACGAGAATAAAGTCGTAATGTTACGAGAATAAAGTCATAACTTTACAAGAAAAAAAGAAAATGACACGTAAAATTACTACTTTATAATATTATGATTTTATTCTCGAAATCTCAGCTTTATTTTTTTTCCTCAATGTGGCCCTAATACTCCGTCGTACCATAGACCTACAACAATGATAAATAAAAATGAAAATGTAAACAAAAAACAGTTATTCATTTCCATTTTTAAAAATCCACAGGGAGCCACTGGAGAGGGGCTAAAGAGCCGCAGGTTGCTGACCCCTGTACTCGTAGAAGTAGAAGTTACAGAAGCAGCTTCCCGTCATATCTGCTGTGTAGATGGGGGGATTTTCCGACATTGTTTGACAATCTAACAAGCACTTTGTTTGAAGCCTTTACTTTCACCTTTTGTGTCCCAGAGTGCCTCCAGTCTCAGGGCGGCGACGTCATCCTGGACCCGTCTGCTCCTAACGGCTCTGTGAGGAACACTCTGGCTTTGCCTCCTCTCGGCGTCCTGCCGCCATGCCCTCCGATCCCGCCTCAAGCCAAGAGCCGAGTGTTCGCCATCGTCCTGTTCGCCGAGTTCCTGAAAGAGCTGGCCGCCATCGCCCAGGAGCACAGCATCGCACCGGACTGCTGCTCTGCAGAGGAGTGATGGGGCTGTCCAGCTGTGAACATCTGCCTGAGAAGATACGGATGATGAGTTATCGAAGGAGCAGCAGAAGATCGTACAAGTCCTAAAAACACAAAGCACAAAACATGCAAATGATATTACTCGTTGAGGAGTAATACAACGTGTGTAAGGAGTACTATTTGTGGATATTTGTACAGTACAGTATGTTTATATTCCGAGCAGCGCTTGAACATTTTGATGTTTTTACCCCGTGTGAATACGGATGATATTTATATGTTGATGAAAATGATTTGAAAGAGATTATTTTGAAGATGAATCAAGTTTTCTATAATATTTTGTGGGATCGGTGCAAAAAAGTTTTCTACATTGTTTTCTGAAATCTTTGCACTTAACTTGTTGATATGGAAAAAATGGGTTTTATTATTATTTAGTTGTATTTCAAAATGCCAGTGGTGGCCATTTTAAATCAACTTACTACTCAGGAGGGGAAACTTAATGCATAAACTAGTATGAAAATAAAACTTTCATACATTTTGGAGACAATACAGGTGAATAGGGTAAAAAAAAAATGTAACTAATAGATATCGCCATGAAACTTCCCCAGTTGATTACTGACATTAAGACAATTATTTTTTGTATTACAAGTTTTCTGAAATATTCTGTTTAATTATGCAAATGAGGCATTATCTTATAAAATTTGAGCTAATTTTCATACATTTCCAGGACATAAATCTGAACATTGGTTAAAGCCAGGTTCAAAAATTCTTGTTTCATTTTGTTGACATATTAGAGCCGAAGGTTTTTACTTTGTATCTCTCCATTAATCAGAAAATACTGTCAACAGCCATAAAAAAATCAATTTTCGCTATGTTTTTAGGAATACAATGTTGTATAAATCAGGCTATGAATGATATATGAACAAACCCCTCTATAAAAACCTTCAGAATATAGATAGGAATGAAATTGGAAAGTTTGGTGGATGTCAGTGCGACTGAAGTGGAGATTTCTGGCTCAGAGTCTGAGAAAAAACTGTTGAAAAATGTCATACATTTTGAAGACACTACAGGTGAATAGGGTAAACGATTTAACTAATAGATATCCCCATGAAACTTCACCAGTTGATTACTGGCATTAAGACAATTATTTTTTTGTATGACAAGTTTTCTGAAATATTCTGTTTAATTATGCAAATGAGGCATTATCTTATTCAATTTGAGCTAATTTTCATACATTTCCAGAACATAAATCTGAACATTGGATAAAGGCCAGGTTAAAAATTCTTGTTTCATTTTGTTGACATATTGTAGTCAAAGGTTTTTACAGTTTAGTTTGAGAAATAAAACATTTTGAGAAAAAAGCCTTTAAAGATATGTATAGTTCAATTTCATACATTTTGGAGACACTACAGGTGAATAGGGTAAAATAATTAACGAACAGATATCACCATGAAACTTCCCCAGTTGATTACTGACATTAAGACAATTATTTTTTGTATTACAAGTTTTCTGAAATTGTATGTTTAAATATGCAAATGAGGCATTATCTAATGTTAACTTTTGGTCAATTAAGGAGAAATCTATAGACGCAAATAGACAAAGTAATAAAATATATGTTTTCTTTCCACTAGTATGAAAGAAGACCCAAAATTTAAAAATTAATTAGTGCATGAAAAACAATGTTTTTGCCTGTAGTGTCTCGCCTTAAACACATTAAAGTGACTTTACATCACATTTATCAACACAAACAACAACTAGTTTGTAAATTCAGTTTGGAAGTCATTATTTAACATTCAAGAGCAAGCCAGATGCCATTCAAAATATTAATATTTTATACGAAAAGACAAGATGACTTAAAGCCCAAATGTGCTTTTATTTTATTTTATATTTTATTTAAATGTGGAAATACATTTTAGTTTGTGAATATTACCTGCTCAACTTTAAATTATTAATATTTCTTTTTTTTTTGTTTCTCCAAAATGTCTCCTCTTTGTGCAACTGGAGCGATCAACAATCAAAATAATGCAACTTCTGAACATTTTCATAAATTATGTTTTCTAAACAATACACTACAGGCGGTGGTTAATTTAATGTCAGGATTTTAAACAAACCAAACACACTGGATGTATGTTTTTCAGAGAAGCTCTTCAGTTCTACATCTTATATTTGTCCGTGCTGTTAAGTTATTATGCGTCTATAGAAAGAAGAGTCATTTCAGTAACTGTCTGTACTTGTTTTAAACTACATGTTTTTACTGCTACAGCTGATTTTTGTGGATTTTTAGAGCACTTTGAACCGGACGTATGAAGTTTTAATACTGACAATGACAAAGGTGAAAGGGGCGACCTGTTTA
The DNA here is from genome assembly GCA_916700995.1 of Hozukius guyotensis. Taxonomy (NCBI): domain Eukaryota; kingdom Metazoa; phylum Chordata; class Actinopteri; order Perciformes; family Sebastidae; genus Hozukius; species Hozukius guyotensis. The sequence goes on from CAKALU010061777.1 coordinate 30,996, forward strand.
TTATGTTTTCCTGTTGTGTCTTTATGACAAAGCCTTACTGTACTTTAACCAACGCAGAGATTTTAGTGCAAGAAACCAAGATGCAAAAAATGATTTCTTGGGCAAATTGTTTTTAATGTAAAATGTGTGATTTTTGTCGACAAAATGTCTTTAATTTTTGTCCTTTTTCACCTGAAAAAAAAAAGATTTGCCGTCATGTTCCTATGGTGTTCACCTGTGCTGTGCTACATTCAGGTCAAGTGGGAAAGCTGAACTTTCAAGGTGGCAGATACAACAGAAGATACTCTTCTTCTCTCACGGTGTCGTCAAACTAACCTGAACTCAAATAGACGTCCCAAACCACCATCTTTTCCTAAACCTAACTAAGTAGTTTTAGTTTTCTTTCCTAAACCTAACCAACTTGATCTTTTCCTAAACATAACTAAGTAGTTACCTGTGAAGATGGAATTTTATTTTGAAAAGACTGGAGCGGAAATAGATGCTTTTATTTGTAGGAAAATGAGCAAAAAATTAGGAATAACTTAAGATATCAACTGTTGTATGAGAATACGTTGCCAGCAGATGCTTTTGCCCATTTGATGTGAATGCAGCCTTCACACTACCAGCCTCTCTACACTGTGTTACCATGATGACATTATGGGATGGACTGCCGTGTGTTGATACTGCCATCTGCTGGTGAACCACAGCTGGGACACGTTTCTTCTTTTTTACTTTCTCTCGTCTCTGCTTTTGGAATAAATTATTGCCAAAATGATGTGAAAAAGAATTAAACAGAACTGATTTTCAGAAAGCCAGAAAACATCTTTATTTATTTTTTTATTTATTATTATTTACATGATGCAGTAGTTGATGTTGAATGTTTGCGATGAACTGAAGGATGAAGTGAAAATCCTCATCCTTCTGAAGCTAAATGAACTCTTTAAAAAGCCTCTTGGATCAGCTGGAAAACACAACGTCACAAAGCTGAAAACAGGCTGTTTTTCTGACTTTTTAGAGATACGAGGTTCTCACAGGACAGCTGATGATCTTATAGACCAGGGGTCAACAACCTGCGTCTCTTTAGCTCCTCTCCAGTGGCTCCCTGTGGATTTTTTTTTAAATTTAGTGGAAATGAATGTTTTTTTGTTTACATTTTCAATTTTATTTATCATTGTTGTAGGTCTATGGTACGAAGGTACGACGGAGTATTAGGGCATAATATTATAAAGTAGTAATTTTACGTGTTATTTTATTTTTTTCTCATAAACTTCTGACTTTTTTCTCGTAATATTACAACTTTTTTTCTCGTAAAGATATGACTTTATTCTCGTATTATTATGACTTTTTTTCTCGTAAAGTTATGACTTTTTTCTCGTAATATTATGACTTTATTGTGTAAATCTCAGATGTTTTCTCCCTCAATGTGGCCCTAATACTCCGTAGTACATTGTCTCTTTGTCCCTCACTGCATTAGACTTATATACTATATACTTACACTATAAACTGTGTTACCTTCATCACAATGATCAAATGTTTTGCGGCTCCAGACCGATTTCTTTTTTTTTGCCTAAAATGGCTCTTTTGATAGTAAAGGTTGCTGACCCCTATTATAGACCATGATGCATTGCTGTAGATTAAACTAGCCAACAGGATATAATAAGGGTGTAAGAAAATATCGATACACATGAGTATCGCGATATTAGGATTTGTGATACTGTATCGATTCTCCAAAACACTGTATAGATTTTTAATTAACCTCTTAAAAATCAACGCCCTGCCGTCGGGCCCGGCTGCTTCAGTGTTAAAGCTAGAGTGAAGATACTGATATAATATTAAACTAGAGAACCTAAGGAATCCATTGGTACCAACCATGTCATATTAGCTTCTCGCGAAGGATGTTAGATAATGCTCCGAAGTTACGCTAAATTTTGGTGAGGAAAAACAAAGGGGTCCCAAAAATATGCTGTTTTTTGCATGCAGTACAATTTTTTTGCCTATTCTAAATTGGTTTATTTCTGGTGTGTTCTTTATACTATGACAGTTTTCTTAAAATTAGATTTTAAATATCGCAATATATTGAATCGTTACCCCTGTATCGTGATACTTATCGTATCGATAGGCGTATAAACACCACGACATTACACAGACATTCCGCATGTCGCGAGTACGCATTTTAGCGCTTTTGCGTGTCATTTGTACGCCACGCAAACGTCCGCAGTTAGGTTCATTCAGGCAAGAAAATCACTTAGTTAGGGTAAGGGGAAAACGTCATGATTGGGCTTCAAATAAGTAAGTAAACTAAGAAAACGTGCGAAAACAACTACAAAAAACACGTCACAAACATCAACAAAAAAGACGTGACAAACATCGCTAATGTAACTTAAAAACAAAACAACGGTCAACAACAGTCTCGAACACGAGTCTCCTGGATAAAAGTCCTGTGTTTGTTGGACCCATACACCTCCCCACCATAAGTGGGCTTTTTTTCGCTTTTTTACTACGTCACTAACTCTTACCGTAGCATTTATACGCTGATGCGTTTACATTGCAGTCAGTACAGGATACATGTACATATGACACGCGGAAATCAAGAAAGGCGAACTTATTGCACACTAAACGCCTTGCGCATCATCGTGGCATTTATGTGCCAATACACAGCCCTAGTACATAAAGTAATATTAATCCAGAGACATCAGATATAATAGTAAAACACTGACGGGGAACATTTCACTGACACATCAATACTTTAAGTACTTTAAGTACATTTAGCTGGTACATGCTATTACTTAAGTACGGGTTTGAAGGCTTGTAGTGGAGTATTTTAACAGTGTGGTATTAATACTTTTATAGTAGAGTGATAGAGAACATACTGATAAAGATCAACTGAGAACAAGTCAGGCCCCATCTCAACAAACTGTGGTTAGCTAGTTCCTGTCTTTGTAATCTGATTATATGACAGACGGCAGACACACGGGTGCCAGCCGGTTGATCAGCTGGAGAAACTTTGGTGTTCTGAGTTTTTCACCCGACATTTGGAGGAGAAGAAGAAGGAAAGTACGGGAGGTGATGATCATGGCGACGATGAAGGTTTACCTGCTGATATGGGCTGTCGGTGAGTCAGTGAAAGAACTGAGTTTGCTTTGAAATGGCATATGCTGCTTTATGCAAATGTATGTATATATTTATTACTGGAACTTAATTAACTCTTAAGTCTGTAGTACTGAATGAAGCTACTGTTACATGTGGCGTTCCACAAGGCTCCATATTAGGGCCTCTGCTATTCCCGGTAAATATAAATGATACGCCAGCTGCTGTGAAACATCCAATCTCCAAGCTTTTCTGTTACGTGCGACACTAATGGTGGGTAGAAGCTTAAGATTGGGCTGTTGAGAAAACAGATTTTACAATCTGGGTCAGTTTTGGAGGAATTCCACAACTACGGCGCCGTCTTTTGTTGCCAAGTGCAAAAGCGTTTTGAATTCGCTACCGCTCTGGTTCGTCTTCTGGCTGGCTTCTTCTTCATTTCAACTAGAGGAAATTTCACAGGACCTGTCAGGGCTTATTTATGGTGACAACTTATTAATGAAAGTTTAACCATCAATTAGAGATTGGCTGTGTTCTTAGGGGTTTGGTTGCAATTCTGTATTTTCAATATCAGATAACTGAGAACATTTTAAGCCATACAATAGCCCAAACATTATGGGCCATAACTACTAATATTACTGGATATATGAACAGTTTAAACAGAAAATATAAATTCTGCTACACAAAATTATGTTTATTTATGTTTTTTTCCTTTCCAAGACTCTAAACTCTGAAACCTTACAAACTATTGTTTATTGTACAATTTGTTGTTGCAAATTTAACAAACTTTAATTTCTCGTCCTGTAGGTGCCGCAGTCATTTTATCACGGGGAGACGATGATGATCCATTTTCTGGCAGTAGTGAAAACGACCTAATCATACCAGAAAACGATTTGACAGTAGACAACCTGTCCTCTCTTCCCAACTCAGGTAACCTCAATCTCCACCGGCTTATGTTCACTCGCTTTATTTATGTTAGCAAAGTGAAACAAACTAACGTAAGCTGCACGTTAGTCACGATCTGTCAGACTCTTTAATGGATTTGGGGGAAGTTTACGAGATGACGAGGCTTGCTAGCGTGTTAGCTGTTAGCTCGCCTGCTACAGTTATTCACCAACTAGCCCTGCCAGTAGCCCTTACGTCACCAAGCTCCTAGAACCAAATGTTTTACGAAGATACAAGGGTAAACCTCGCCGTGCCACTTTCTGGGTGTAACAGGGCCTTTTATTTATTCATAAAATGTTCTGTAAATTATGTTTTACGCTCATTTTTTTGCATTTTAATGGCTCACCTGGTGTCTCTTTATCTACAGATGTTGCTGAAAATGGTGTTGGAGATGACAACAACACCACCAAGGACACCTCTTCCTCCTCCACTGCTAACCTCAACCCATTCCGTCTGGTCTACGTTCTCTTGGTTTTGTTCATGTTGGCATATTAAAAAGCATTTTGTTTCATGATACATAGTAAATACACTTTAAAATCTCATAATCTGTTAAGCAAAAAAGGTGTGATACGATAGGATTGTTATGTGGTGTTTCTATATGCAGATGATGCCGCCCGTTATCTCTGATTTTCTGCTGATATACACTCTGAAGTAAAGTAACTGCAATTCATATTTTTCTAGGAATTTATGACCAAAATGCTTGATCAATAAAGTTTGATACCATCTCTGATATCTTACATTTATATTTAGTGGATTTCAATATGGCAGCTCCAGTACTTTGGGAACTAATCTGAGTGTTTGCTTTTCCTCGCCCTTACTTTAAGTACATTTAGCTGATACATGCTATTACTTAAGTACGGTTTTGAATGCTTGTAGTGGAGTATTTTCACAGTGTGGTATTAGTACTTTTACAGTAGAGTGATAGAGAACAATATACTGATAAAGATCAGCTGAGAACAAGTCAGGCCCCATGTCAACAAACTGTGGTTAGCTAGTTCCTGCCTTTGTAATCTGAGTATATGACAGACGGCAGACACACGGGTGCCAGCCGGTCGATCAGCTAGAGAAACTTTGGTGTTCTGAGTTTTTCACCCGACGTCTGGAGGAGAAGAAGAAAAAGAGGACAGGAGGTGATGATGATGGCGACGATGAAGATTTACCTGCTGATATGGGCTGTCGGTGAGTCAGTGAAAGAACTGAGTTTGCTTTGAAATGGCATGTGCCTCCACCACATTATAACTAGTCAATAGAAATATTTAATCACGATTAATCGCACATTTTTATCAGTTCAAAATGTACCTTAAAGGGAGATTTGTCAAGTATTTAATACTCTTAATCAACATGGGAGTGGACAAATATGCTGCTTTATACAAATGTATGTATATATTTATTACTGGAACTTAATTAACTCTTAAGTCTGTTGTACTGAATGAAGCTACTGTTACATGTGGCGTTCCACAAGGCTCCATATTAGGGCCTCTGCTATTCCCGGTAAATATAAATGATACGCCAGCTGCTGTGAAACATCCAATCTCCAAGCTTTTCTGTTACGTGCGACACTAATGGTGGGTAGAAGCTTAAGATTGGGCTGTTGAGAAAACAGATTTTGGAGGAATTCCACAACTACGGCGCCGTCTTTTGTTGCCAAGTGCAAAAGCGTTTTGAATTCGCTACCACTCTGGTTCGTCTTCTGGCTGACTTCTTCTTCATGACAACTAGAGGGAATTTCACCGGACCTGTCAGGGCTTATTTATGGTGACAACTTATTAATGAAAGTTTAACCATCAATTAGAGAGTGGCTGTGTTCTTAGGGGTTTGGTTGCAATTCTGTATTTTCAATATCAGATAACTAAGAACATTTTAAGCCATACAATAGCCCATACATTATGGGCCATAACTACTAATATTACTGGATATATGAACAGTTTAAACAGAAAATCTAAATTCTGCTACACAAAATTATGTTTATTTATGTTTTTTTCCTTTCCAGGACTCCTTACAAACTATTGTTTATTGTACAATTTGTTGTTGCAAATTTAACAAACTTTAATTTCTCGTCCTGTAGGTGCCGCAGTCATTTTATCTCGGGGAGACAATGATGATGATGTTGATGATGATGATGATGATGATGATGATGATGTTGAAATGGATGATTGGGATGATCTATTTTCTAGCAGTGGTGAAAACTACCTAATCATACCTGAAAACTTGACACTAGATGACCTGTCCTTTCTTTCCTCCTCAGGTAACCTAAATCTCCACTGGTCTATGTTTACTCGCTTTATTTATGTTAGCAACGTAATAACTAACTTAAGCTGCACGTTAGCCCATCTGTCCGACTCTTTAATTGATTTGGAGGAAGTTTACGAGATGACGAGGCTTGCTAGCATGTTAACTGTTAGCTCGCCTGCTACAGTTATTCACCAACTAGCCCTGCCAGTAGCCCTAACGTCACCAAGCTCCTAGAACCAAATATTTTACGAAGATACACGGGTAAACCTCGCCGTGCCACTTTCTGGGTGTAACAGGGCCTTTTATTTATTCATAAAATGTTCTGTAAATTATGTTTTACACTCATTTTGTTGCATTTCAATGGCTCACCTGGTGTCTCTTTATCTACAGATGTCAAAGACATTTTATTGATGGGAGCTGTTGCTGGTGTTGGAGATGACAACAACACCACCAAAGTCACCTCTTCCTCCTCCACTGCTAACCTCAACCCACTCCGTCTGGTCTATGTTCTCTTGGTTTTGTTCATGTTGGCATATTAAAAAGCATTTTGTTTCATGATACATAGTAAATACACTTTAAAATCTCATAATCTGTTAAACAAAAAAGGTGTGATACGATAGGGTTGTTATGTGGTGTGTCTATATGCAGATGATGCCGCCCGTTATCTCTGATTTTCTGCTGATATACACTCTGAAGTAAAGTAACTGCAATTCATATTTTTCTAGGAATTTATGACCAAAATGCTTGATCAATAAAGTTTGATACCATCTCTGATATCTTACATTTATATTTAGTGGATTTCAATATGGCAGCTCCAGTACTTTTGGGAACTAATCTGAGTGTTTGCTTTTCCTCGCCCTTATTTCAGGGGTTATTATTACGGTTTTTACTTCACTACATTTACTTTTGCAGATTAGTAATGATTCAATGTGAAATAAGATCTTAAGTTGTCAATTGTAAAGTAGAAACCTCAATGTCGACTTTTCAGGAATTTAACCTTGATGGCACAAAGCATTTTTGAAATTATACGTAAATATTTGGAGGATTTTCATTATTGATGCCACTATAAAGTACTTCAGAATGGGTTCTTTTACTTTTGGTACTTGATTACATGTAGTACTAATCCATACATATAGTGCATATGTATATATTTTGTGGTACTGCTGCTTTTACTTCACTTAAGAGGAGGATCTGAGTACAACTTCCACCACCGCAGACTCTAAAATCTGACAATTTTTAAACAAAATCAAACTCACATCTTATATATTTGGCCAGTTATCCAAAGAAAGACAAAACATACACCAAACCAAGAAGTTTTTAATGCAAACAATTCTCCAGCTGATCTGAAAATCAGTGAAATCTTTAAAAATATTTACAGTTGAGCACCAAAAGCTGGTTTTCAATAGCTTTTAGAATGAGTCTGCCATTCTGTAGTGTAAAAATGAAGCTGTAGTGGCCTCATATTGGCGTTAAAGATTGTATGTACTCTATGTTATGGCTTTAAACATGACTGTGTGAGAATTAACAGGTCCTACTGATGTGTTACTGAGGTGAGAAGCCGAAAACTGAGCTAGCATCCTGTGTCTAGCTGTAGCTAGCGCTGTGGTTGATGACTCAGTTCCTGAATACTGCTACCGAGAGAGATTTAGAGGGTAGAGAGACACAGAGAGTGTAGTAGAGAGAGAGAGAGAATGAGGGTAGGTTGAGATGTTGAGACAAAGAGGGGGGAGAGAGGAAAGGTTAGGGTAGAGAAAAAAAGAGATTGCAGTAGGGGGAAAGTACCAAAAACAAGAAAGAGCGGGTTAACGTGCATGGTAGTCCAATAAACTTCAACACGTAGTTAACGTTCTGAATTCAAACAAAACTACTTCGAACAACTAAAAACCATGATGAAGATGGCCAAAAGCTAAGATGGTGACGTCCAATAACCAAGATTGAGAGGTTGCTACCACGGAGTTGTCCGAATTCGAGGCTCCAAAACGGTGGTCCACAAACCAATGGGTAACGTCACGGTGTCTATGGAGGACAAAATCTGCCAAAATAAAAAAAAAAAATAATAAATAAATAAATGACTCAATTAATAAATAAATAAATATGTCATTAAATGTACTAAAAATAATATTAAAAATAAATGTAACCATTTATTAATTAATAAAATGTGACTTGAATTGATATTTTGGTTTTAATTTGCTTCTTTATTTATTTATCTTTGTATTAATTATGTTATTTATTTATTTACTCTTCTGTTTAATTTTCGTTTATTTATTTATGTATTTATTTTGATTCATTTTTGTATTTTTATTTTTATTTATTTATTTTTTGCACTTATTTGTTTAATTTATTTTTGCACTTATTGATTTTATATTTATTTTGAAATGTATGTATTTATTTATGTATTTATTTAGATTAATTTTTGTACTTATTTTTTAATTTTTGCATTTTTATATTTAAGTTATTTATTTATTTTTGCACTTATTTTATATTTATTTCATATTTATTTTTAAAAGTATGTATTCATGTATGATTTATGCAAATATTTAGGTGGGATGAGAGACGCAACAAGGGAGAAAGAGAGAGAGAGAGAGAGAGAGAGGGGGAGGAAAGGTTGAGAGAGAGAGAGAACTCAAAGCAGAGAGCTCATAAAGAAGTGAGAGTCGAGGAAGAGGAAGAGGAAGAGGGTTCGTTCAAAATAGAGAAAGTCAAAAGAACTCAACAGCTTTGCTGATGATCATCCTCCATCTTTAAGAACAGATTTTCAGAGAAAGAAAGAGAGAAAAGTAAATTCATCATCACGATGAAGTCGTGGAGTGGCCTCTGCTTCCTCGGTGAGTTTAAACTAAATTTTGTAAGCAGATCAAAGCTTGGCTCGGGTTCAGATTGATTTCGAACCCCGTTGAATTGGAGGCTGCAGAAGCCTCGTGGTTTCACTCCCGATCGTCAAGAAGCTGAAAATCTCTAATTCACTTCATTTAATTCACCAACAACTCCTTAAATTTAGTGTTAAATCTACACCTGAATGTCCTTCAATGATTTTAAGGTTCATTCAAGGACTCAGGAATGACAGGAAGTTATACGGAGCACACAAATGCAGCGATACAAGTAAAAACTCAAAGTGAATTATCAGGAAATTAGAAAGCAAAACACTCCAAAAAATAGAAAAGTAAATTATTAATGTTATTCCAAATTATATATTTTTTACTGTCATCTCAAGATTGATTTTCCTGACTCATCAGCACAGCCTCGTTTTATTTTTTTTCTACCTTAAATGTGCAAAATAACGCAGGTATCACTGTCCAATTAATCAATATGAAACTAAACATTAATTCCTATATATTGTAAATTATGGGTGCAATCATTTCATCCATTCTAGTGTGATTTGTTAAAAAAAATATGTCTCATATTATCAGATATGGGGTTTAAAACATTCATGCATTACATATTAAAATACACAAATTAATCAGAGGAAGCTCAGCACAAAGGTCAAAGGTCAGAGGTCACATTAATGCAGCGTTTGTCTTCTTCTTTTCACACGTGTGAAACTCGTTGCAGCAGCAGATCTGTGACGTAACCGTAGCAACAAGTTTACCTGTTAACTATAGTAGAGTATATATTAAGATACGTGTTAATGTATGTTCATGTACAGTTTTTGCAGTATAAAGTATAAACATCATGTTAAAGTCCACTCATCATTCTGTCTCTCTGTCTCAGTTCTAGTAATGTCTTCAGTTTCCAGAGGACAAGATAAGACAACGAAGGAAGGTAACGTGACAACGGACTTTACTAACTAGTGATGTGATGTGGATCAGCGTGGGTCCTGTCTTGTCCTGTCCTGTCCTGTCCTGTCTCTATTCTGTCCTTAACTGTACTGTCCTGCAGTGGCATAGGCAGAAATCCCAGTGTGGGTGGGCACAGAGAAGATCAGGTGGGCCTGTCTCGTCCAAGACCAAACATCTACTTATAAGATTCTGAAACTAAAATAGGCCACAGTTTAATCCTACAAGCCTTCATCATCATCATCATCATCATCAGAGGTGATGTTACAGGTCACCTGACATGTATATTTATCTCCGGTCCTCACTCTTGTGCAGATTTGTTGAGCTTGTTTTTAGCTGCATTTCTATTTCCGTCGTATAATGAGAGCAAAATAACCAGAGTCAGACTCCTGGTAGCCTCTCTGTGTGTGTAGGTCTACTCCTACCTGGACAATGAAGCTGGTTCTGATCCAACAAGACAAACAGAAACAACATAGCATAGTCTGGCACGGCGGCCACATATTCACACACAGCTGGCAGCAACATCAGCATAAAGTCCAACTTGTACAGCGAACAAAAACTAAACCCAATAAACACTAATAATGAAACAGGCCATTAGTCCATAGATGATCTTACTGTTGATGATTCCAGCAGGAGACGACGGAGCTTCTTGGTGTTGAACACTGAAATGACTTCATAGTTGCTTTCAGAGGTGAGCAGGGTCAAAGAGTTCAGTCTGATGTGATGAGTCTCTCACCAGTAGGCCTTGTTCTGGGTCCAGTAGGGTGACGAGGGAAGACACCGACTCCACCGTGCTTCAGAAACTGGTTGCATGATTTGGTCTCAGTTATCCACATGGAGAAAATTGCGAGCCAATAATTTAAAATGTCAACATAATGGGAAGAATCTTGGAGCCCCTTTCTGCAATATTTGGACTCAGCTTGATGATATTTCTATTCATATATTGATTGTTTTGTTTTTCCTTTTCTCTGTTCTGTTGTTGAATACTCCCACTATGGACAGCTTGCATTTAACGTCATTATCACGTGGATGATACTGTATGTAACGATATGTATGTTTTGTCCTTGACATGCGGTTTAGATCATTTTCTCTTAGTTATTTGTATTACTCCTCCCCGGGTGTAAAAGTGTGTGTGTGTGTGTGTGTGTGTGTGTGTGTGTGTGTGTGCGTGCGTGTGTGTGCAGGTGCGTGGACTTTCGGGTTGTGGGTTTGGATTTTTGTTTGATGTGTGTGCTGTCGTTAAAATTTGTCAATAAAAAATAATAATAATGATAATAATAAAAAAATAAAAAATAAAAATAATAATAATAATAATAAAAATAATAATAATAATAAAAAAAATAAAAAATAAAAAATAAAAAAATAAAAAAAGATTTAGTACTAAAAATCAAGTTAACAAACAATAAAATAAAACAATATAACTCAGGGTGAACAAAGGCCAAATTATCTGACTGACCCTCAACAAAACTAAACAAGCAAACACAAAGACAGTTCCTAAATGTGGCTCCCTGCTGTAGGATACAGCAGATAAACAGGAGAAAAGATGGCGGTTCACCCCGACCACTGAAGTCTGTCTTTAACAACAAAGAAAACCTACAACAAGTTACACAGTGATGAAGCCAACTAGAGCACTAAGGCTGCTGATTCTACTGTAGATCACAGCTTTAACACAAACACAATGCTTCATACAACATATAACACATTAAGACACATCCAGCCATGCCTGTGTGACATCATACAGTTTACAGGAAAGGACAGGACAGGACCGTTATAGGGACATGAGAGGACAGTAAAAGACAGGACAGTGCAGGACAGAACATGAGAGAACATGACAGGAAAGTACAGTTAAAGAAAGTATAGAGACATTACAGGACAGGACATGTCTGCTGTCAGGCTGCTGTCAGACTACCTGAGCATTTTAAACTGCAGAGATGATGGTTGGACCAATCAGCAGCCGACACACCTCCAGCCAATCAGAGAGAGAGAGAGCACCTAGATGGGAAACAAAGATCCTCACCAGACAAAGACACTCACTCTGACACAAAACCATAAACACATTTCAATACACTGAACTTCTTCCTCCGGCTCCTCAGGCTTCTGTTCCTCAGTGTGCAGGTGTTTCCGTTTAACAAGTGACGGTGTTATCTGGTGACATTCAGCCAAGCGTATCCGCATACTGGTAGTAACTTTTATCTAACTGGTTGACGTAGATAATAAACACCTTAGGAGGAGTATTTATTTAAAATGGATAAAGTATAATTCTAGGCTTTCTGTTTGTGTTTTGGACAGTGAGATGTGAAACCACTTTATGGTCGTAGTCAGATAATTAAAACAGATACGCAGCTGCTGTCCTGTCCTGTAATGTCTCTATACTGTCCTTAACTGTATTGTCCTGTCATGTACTGTCCTGTCTTTTACTGTCCTCTCATGTCCATTCCTGTATACTGTATGATGTCCTGTCAGTTAATGGCTGGATGTGTCTTAATGTGTTGTATGAAGCATCATGTTGGCGTGTCCTCCTGTATCTGAGTCATCACCATGGTAACCGGGTCTACCACATCCTGTCTCTGCCCTGTACTGGTGTTGTGTGAGAGGGGAGTTGGTCTGACTCTGTGTGTCTCCTCCATGTCTGTCCCCCAGCCGTCCCCACCCAACCGCCGTTACCGGGCGAAAATCCACATGCAGCGGCGGCAACGGGCACCACGCCGTCCACCGCGCCGCCGACCACCCCTTCTCCTCAGAATAAATCATCAGCGAACGCAACAGATGTGCCTTCAACAGATGTGCCTTCAACAGTGTTTACGGTAACATTCCCTCATCACCGAAGAAGCCCGAACCTCACTACAAGTAGCCTTTATTTCATATTAAAGAAATGGTTCAAAGCCACCAGACTCCATTTAAATAAACAGTCATTTTATCGATGCAGCGGTAGACCAGCAACCCCCTGAGTTCTGAGAGGTAAAGAGAGTCTGGTGGGGCTTCATCCAGTCTCCGTTATTAAACTGTGATCTCCCTCTGATGTCTTTTACAGACTCAAGAAGAAGAAACTCTGAGCACAGACGACTTGGTTAATAAAACAACAGAGGAAGTCAACGGCAGCAGCGCAGCGGCTCAGACGACGACGACACCCTCGGTCAGCACGACGCAGAGCGGGGGGGACGATGGCGATGGCGTGACGACGACGGCCAGCACCTCATCAACACTAGGTACCCGCTAAATGTAAAAAGGCCTCTCGTGTGTGTGTCGCCTCAGTTTGTCTTCCTGTGTGTCAAACCACAACCATCACATGCTCATGTTCTCTGCAACTGTCACACAAACACACTCTCCAACCGTCTCACCAAACATCTGCTGGCTGCAGGTTGCAGGTTCATACTTTTATATATATATACTATTTTGGGGTTTCTAAAAGAACATGTTTACATGCTTTAATGCAGCGGTTCTCAGGGACCCCCCCCCCCCTCATAATCGTAACACCGACTTAGCATAATGATTGTTCAGCCGAGCCAAACTCTCTGCTCTTACTAGCTTTGTTTGAGGCCGTGCCAAACTAGTCACTATGTAAATGTATTACTTGGTGACATCACCACGTTACAGAAGAATAGGCGGGATTTCCAAGCGAGGCGTTTCAGGCAGTTCAGGGAGCTCTGTGGGGGAGAGTAACTCCCTTTGGCATGGACTTTGCCTTTTACATGCACAATATACATATACATATATATATTGTGCATGTAAAATATATTTAAATATGTAATACATTTTTAAATTTATTTATTTTTGCATTTAATCTTTATTACATTTTTGCATTATTTTGCATTTTTTTTGTATTTGTATTTGTATGTATGTATGTATGTATTCGTATATATACATATATAAATATATATCGATTCAAATATTTAATCTATTTAAATTTAATATTTAATTTTTTTTATTTTATTCTACTTTTATTTTTATTTATTTATTTTTTTTCCAATTTTGAATGCTGATGTTGTTTTCTCTTGTGTTTGTTTCTAAGCTTAATTACTACTAAAATAAATAAATAAATAAAAATAATAATAATAAAAAATTGAATAAAATAAAAACAAAAATTTAAATATTCAAATAAATAGATAAAATATATTCTAATCGATATGTATATATATATATATATATATAGGTCTCTTTTAATGGATTAATTGAGAAAATAAATTTCTGTCTGTTGTTTGTCGGTTGAAGTCTGTAAATTAGTTTTACTTCTGTTCTCCACCAGAGGGCGTGAACTGACTGATAGTATTAGTTTGGATTGAGTTGCTGAACATTAACCAGCTGTCTGTCTCCTTTTAGCACCAACTGGAGGTCCAAGTCATCCGTCCTGGGGTAAGGATGTTGTACTACTACTATTGTTTGTGTTATTTACTATTCTATTCTATTCTACCTCATACTGCTGTTACAACTACTATCAGACCGACTTATTCTCATCATCTTATTACCGAATGTTTTATTTTACATCTGAAGCTTCTTTTTGAGGAATGAAGCTTTGAATGTCTGTCGATGTATTTTAAGACGTCATCACCCTAAAAAAAATAGATTTTGTGTTATTGTGGTTATATAAAAGTAATTTGTGGTGCTGTTAGGTTGCTGTTAGACCTTGTTGTTTTTGAAAGACTAAATGCCAACAAATATGGATTGAAGCTCAATATTTCGTTAGATAAAAACATGTTGTGAATTTTGGAAATGATTACATCTATCATATCTATCATATCATATCACATATTTCAATGAATGTGGACTTATATATAGTATATACAGCGGCGGTATTATAGAGTTAGTATTAGGGCTGTACCGAATGTCATTGTTTTTACATTTAAAGCTTCTATTGAAGTTTTCGAATGAAGCTTTGAATGTCTGTCGTCATATTTTATGAGGTCATCACCCTAAAAATAAAAAATAGATTTTTGTTTGTTAATTTTGTTAATACAGGTGCATGACTCCCGTGACTCTCTTTAAAGTGTAAAACACACTCTCAACTCGTCTACATCATTAGATTTAAGCTTTCTGAGGTTTGTTTTGGTTGACGGATACGGAACGGATGTGACGTCACGTTAATCAGACTACTCAAATAAAAGCGGCAACTTCCTTCTACCTCCGCGTAGACTCAGATGACGCAAATATATCGATTCTGGGATTAAAAAAATTGACTTCAAAATTGTAAAAAATCACAATACATAGGTGATACGGTTTTCTTTTCCCTCCCGTACTTGATGGTACATTAATTGATTATTAAATGGCAACGATGAGCCCCTAATTGTCTCTCCCTGTCTCCAGGTTATGTGGTCCTGGCATTGATCTTCATTGTGATCATTGTTCTGTGCGTCATCCTCTTCTTTCTCAGGAGAGTCTCCAGGGTAAGACAACAACACTTTTGGTTCCTTTAAAATACATATTTTAATTTGATTTAGCTCGGACGTTTCATGTTTTGTTGTCATGTTTGTTTGTTTCGTCCAGACGTACTCATTTGACCTCCATCGTCAGGCTCCCGCCAATCATTTCAACGAACCCACCGGCACATTTGAACAGGTCTACCTGGACGACCTAGGTGTGTGTGTGTGTGGTTACATTTGTAACTTGACTATAAATGAGCATATCATGACGTGTGTGCTTTGGTTGTTGTATCTCAGAACAACCAGCCTCTAAAGACCAAGTGACCACCGACGACCTTTCACCTCCTCCGGTATCCAACGGCACAACTCTACAGTCGGAGGAACGGGGCTCCAATGGAGATAGCGGTACATCAAATGCTATTTTTTGGTGTTTTTTGTGTCCAATATTTAACAATGTGAAGTCAATTCTATCTACAACAAACCATGGTGGTGAATGCAAGGAGGAATTTGGCCAAATGCCACAAGCACTTTCATCCATCACAGGCTACATGAGTTTATAGTTATATCAAGTCAAATACAGGGATTACGGACATAATAATCCATCAAAACACCACCACAAATTGATGTTTTCACAAGAAAAAGGTTAAACAGTGGATTTAGCAGGGACGCACTGAGCTCAGTTTGGCCGCTAGAGGAAATTAAATGTTGCGGAACTACAAACGTTCCTTGGGTGTGTTCATGTTTTTCCCACAACGAACCCCCAAAACTAAAAAAAATAGAGAGTGTGGGGTAGAGTTCGGCGAACGAGTCACATGCTGACGCTTTGTCAGACCCCTCGCCATCACTTTTCCGGTATTATTTTAACCCAAACCGCGAACTTTTCCGAAAGCTATCGAAGTAGTTTTTGTCATGTAACTTCCGTACTTAAGTTACGCTACTTCTGGTGTTATTTTAACCCAAAACGCAATCTTTTCGTAAACCTAACTAAGTAGTTTTGTTGCCTAAACCTAAGCAAGTTGATCTTTTCCTAAAGCTAACTAAGTAGTTTTGTTGCCTAAACCTAAGCAAGTTGATCTTTTCCGAAAGCTAACTAAGTAGTTTTTGTCACGTAACTTCCATACTTAAGTTATGCTACTTCTGGTTTTATTTTAACCCAAACCGCAATCTTCTCCTAAACCTAACTAAGTAGTTTTGTTGCCTAAACCTAACCGAGTTGATCTTTTCCTAAACCTAACTAATTCGTTTTGTTGCCTAAACCTAACCAAGTCCATCTTTTCCTAAACCTAACTAAATAGTTTTGTTGCCTAAACCTAACCGAGTTGATCTTTTCCTATACCTAACTAAGTAGTTTTTGTCACGTAACTTCCGTACTTAAGTTACGCTACTTCTGGTTATATTTTAACCCAAACCGCGATCTTTTTGTAAACCTAACTAAGTAGTTTTGTTGCCTAAACCTAACCGAGTTGATCTTTTCCTAAACCTAACTAATTTGTTTTGTTGCCTAAACCTAACCGAGTTGATCTTTTCCTAAACCTAACTAAATAGTTTTGTTGCCTAAACCTAACCGAGTTGATCTTTTCCTAAACCTAACTAATTTGTTTTGTTGCCTAAACCTAACCAAGTCCATCTTTTCCTAAACCTAACTAAATAGTTTTGTTGCCTAAACCTAACCGAGTTGATCTTTTCCTATACCTAACTAAGTAGTTTTTGTCACGTAACTTCCGTACTTAAGTTACGCTACTTCTGGTTATATTTTAACCCAAACCGCGATCTTTTTGTAAACCTAACTAAGTAGTTTTGTTGCCTAAACCTAACCGAGTTGATCTTTTCCTAAACCTAACTAATTTGTTTTGTTGCCTAAACCTAACCGAGTTGATCTTTTCCTAAACCTAACTAAATAGTTTTGTTGCCTAAACCTAACCGAGTTGATCTTTTCCTAAACCTAACTAATTTGTTTTGTTGCCTAAACCTAACCAAGTCCATCTTTTCCTAAACCTAACTAAATAGTTTTGTTGCCTAAACCTAACCGAGTTGATCTTTTCCTATACCTAACTAAGTAGTTTTTGTCACGTAACTTCCGTACTTAAGTTACGCTACTTCTGGTTATATTTTAACCCAAACCGCGATCTTTTTGTAAACCTAACTAAGTAGTTTTGTTGCCTAAACCTAACCGAGTTGATCTTTTCCTAAACCTAACTAATTTGTTTTGTTGCCTAAACCTAACCGAGTTGATCTTTTCCTAAACCTAACTAAATAGTTTTGTTGCCTAAACCTAACCGAGTTGATCTTTTCCTAAACCTAACTAATTCGTTTTGTTGCCTAAACCTAACCAAGTCCATCTTTTCCTAAACCTAACTAAATAGTTTTGTTGCCTAAACCTAACCGAGTTGATCTTTTCCTATACCTAACTTAGTAGTTTTTGTCACGTAACTTCCGTACTTAAGTCACGCTACTTGTGGTGTTATTTTAATCCAAACCGCAATCTTTTCCTAAACCTAAGTAGTTTTGTTGCCTAAGCCTAACCAAGTCGATCTTTTCCTAAACCTAACTAAGTAGTTTTGTTGCCTAAGCCTAACCGAGTCGATCTTTTCCTAAACCTAACTAAGTAGTTTTGTTGCCTAAGCCTAACCAAGTCGATCTTTTCCTAAACCTAACTAACTAGTTTTAATTTGAAAAGACTGGTTTGACACATGCGTCACGTGTTGCTGGACATTCGTAGGAAAACGCACCAAAAATACGTTGTTGAAAGTCGTGCTGAGCGTCATGAAAAAAAAAAGGGAATTTGTGGCTATGTACACGAATCAAATAGATTAAATTTCGTGATTATTTCACAAACTGCCACGAACACACAACTATCTCCGGTGCACTCAGAAAACGCTCTTGTCTTACCTTTCCTTCTCTTCCTTTTCTGCTCGCTCTCCCGCTCACTCCAGCTCCAGCTACACAGGAACCGCTGGATGCAACCGGTCAGGCGGAGACTTCGCCCACCAGTAACACCACCAGTCCCTCACTGGGCGACGACCCGGCTGACCAGACACCGAGCCCGTTGAGCAGTAGTACCAACCTGTTCTTCGACGTTATTGGAGAGGAGCAGCAGAACGAAAACAACAACAACCCGTGTAAGATGCTTTATATAGACACCAACACAAAATACTCACACAACAATCACCATAATGGAGTACTCCACTGATCTTGAATTTAGGACTTTTACGTGTATAAGTATTTTTTACAATTCTACAATTTCATGTAGCAGACGCTTTTGTCCAAAGCGACTGTCTCTCTAGTTATACTTGTGTCCTTCTTCTTTCTTTAGCGGTCCGCTCCAGTGACCCGTTCGTTGACATAAACCTCGATGAGCCCGTGTGGTGCAATCAGCTCCTTACCTCCCCTGAAGATTCATCCTCTGTCCTCCCCTTCTCTCCTTTCTCCTTCTCCTCCTCTTCCTCCTCCTCTTCCTCTTCTTAGCACCCATAACGATGACCCCAAGATTTTTGTCTTGTATTTGCCCAGCCGATTAGACTGTTATCAGGCTATTAAATAGGCGTTATCAGTCGCTATAAGCACCATAGATGTGGGTCAGCAGGGGCCTACTAGTAGGTTTTATCATCTATTCACATGGTAGATCACCAAAAGAAGGAATAAAAGAACAGCGACAGCGACCGTAGTAATTATGACAGGAGCAGAAGCAGAAGTCAGGCGCTGTAGTATAGACAGTGTGAAACTCCATAAGTGGTAGAGGCTTTCACCTAGGAGAAACAAACAATGTAGTTGTGTTTGTAGTTATTTTAACCTAAAAAATTATGTTTTTCCCTAAACTTAAACGAGCGCTTTTTTTTGCCTAAACCTAAATAAGTTGTAGTTTTATTGCCTAAAGTTAAAGAAGTTTAAGTTTTATTGCCTAAACCTGAAGAAGTTGTAGTTTTGTTGCCTAAACCTAAAGAAGTTTAAGTTTTATTGCCTAAACCTAAAGAAGTTGTAGTTTTATTGCCTAAACCTGAAGAAGTTGTAGTTTTGTTGCCTAAACCTAAATAAGTTGTAGTTTTATTGCCTAAAGTTAAAGAAGTTGTAGTTTTATTGCCTAAACATAAAGAAGTTGTAGTTTTCTTGCCTAAACCTAAAGAAGTTGTATTTTTCTTGCCTAAACATAAAGAAGTTGTAGTTTTGTTGCCTAAACCTAAAGAAGTTGTGTTTTTCTTGCCTAAACCTAAAGAATCCTTTTTGTTTGTGTTCAAAACATGACGTTTTATTCACTTTTACACGTTAGAACGTGTTGCTTTTAAGTTTCACTTTCACTTTTACAACATAGTAGGCGTAATAGGCCCCTAATGACCCACATCTATGGTGCTTATAGCGACTGATAACACCTATTTAATAGCCTGATAACAGTCAAATCGAGTGATTTGCCAGTGAAAGGTGTAAATCTCAACCAACAAGTTGTAAATATATTGTTTAGATGCATTTAGCAAATTCAACAGTCTGGTAAGTTTTTATACAAATGGAGATAATTTTGGCACAGAGACCTTCTCGTCTTCAGCTCAAACTTTAGCTCGATTAAGCCGTAGTAACCGTTAGCTAGCTAAGCTAACGAGCTAGCCAGGGCCTTTAGCAGCAGTAGTAACCCTTTTTTTTATTGTGGTAGTCTCTTTAAAATGAAAGAGAGCTATTAATTCAGCCTGAAGCACTGTTTCTCAAATAAGCAAATAAAAATCTTGTATTTTTTGGTGCGACACAACATATTGTAAAACATTATAAAATAAAACATATACATTTATATATGTTTTAAAATAGGAATTTTGTGAGGTTATGAATGTCTCTGTGTATAAGTTGAAATGTTTTTACATATGTTTTTTTAAATGAATAGTTTTTTTGAAAAATGCAAGAGAAATAAATAGAAGAATAAATTACACTGCTGTCATTTTGCTTTATACTAATAATTAATATTTCAATATATTGAACCAAACTGACATACAAATGTGAAATTATTGTTTTTTAGTGAAATTGGTGTTTTTTTGTCATAATGCCTTCTCTTTTATCCATTTAACCACGTTACTAATCTTCATCTGGAGGTTTTATAAAAATAAATAAATGAATAAATAAATCAAGTTTGCATCTGTAGCTTCTGTACATTTTGGATCTGTTGTTTAATATTTTGATTAAAAGTTAAGTTCAACATGTTTTTGCTTTCAGACGTAAATAAGGTTCAAGTTTCAGGATTCATTTATTGTGATTCTACAGCATGGTTGCACGGATCCGTACCCGAGTCCACTTGAAAACGTGGTCTGGGAAATGATGTGTGGGTCTTGTTGTGAAATGTGTTTAAAATGCACGCTATTGTTGAGCGAATGGTCCGGTAGCTGACCGCGAGAGTCGGCCGCATACAGCACGGCCCTCTTCTGCGCTCAGGAGGAGTTGAGCACAGTTTGATTTTAGATTTGAGTTGGCTTATATCTTTTACAATTGAAAGATGCCTATGGAATAGTTCTGGCTTACGAGCACGAGCACAAACAACTGGTGGTTTGAATGTTTATGATAAAGTATCAAGCATGCACCTTTTCAGAGGAGGTGAAGCTAACATTTACATTAAATATTACTGTCAATGGGCAAGCTATCCAGAACATCTTATGTAGACTAGTTAGTGAGCTCATCTAAGATCCACACGACATTTATGGTTGTCTGTGATTGTTGTGACAATTGTTTGATGCAGAAAGAGTTTGTGCATTTGTGCATGTATTTTATACCATCATCAATGCTATTTTGTAGCCGTCAGTTACTTTCTAATTTGCATTCATACTTTTATGCACTTTTTTGAGTCTGGATATCTCAAGCCTTGGGCCTGGAATGGCTGAGATCCCAGTTCAATTTTCTTCAATGTTCAATATTAATGGTGTCAGAAAGTCAACACAGGTTACTCAAATGAATCACTTGATGCTGTACAAGGATGGTGCAAGAAGCAGAGTTTTTATTGTGTTTAATATCAGCAGACACAAACACAACCAAAACCCGAGCCGTTCCGGACACGACTGTCCGCGGGCTTTACATCATAACCTTTTATACTGGATCAAAGAACTTATCCCTCCTTTTTACTATCATATATCTTAGTGTTCTTAAAATCTACTGGTCTCTGTCAAAATATCTTACTAATCAGCATATACCCTATACCATACATATGATCTAGGTGCCTCCCCGACATCCATTATGTCAGAGACAGATTCCTTGTTTTGGGCCCCTTGCAGCTGCGAGGTGATTTGGAGTTCATTACAAGCATTACATCACTAGAGCTGTGAGTTACAGCGGCCAGTGTGAGTATTACATCACTGGGATCAATACAGCAGCACTATGATTGTATGCTGCTTCAGTAATAAACACAGGGTTATAGGATTAATACTTTTATCGTTGTTTATCACATTTTTATATAGCTAAAAAGGGATTACTTCTACAACTTTACACACCCTGAGACCTCTGACTGTAGCTCAAGAGTAACAGAGAATAGAAGGAAGAGGAAGGCAAAGTCTGATATGAGCAGCATGATGGGTGTCTTTGTAGACATGCAAAAAAAAAAAACAATATGAAGAATTCATGCAAGCAGAGCAGCTGCATCAACAGCAGGAGAAAGACAGTCTTGATGCCTGGATGAAAACACAAATGGAGATAGAGGAGCGCCGGCAACAGGCACAGAGGGAGGAACGCCAAGAGACAAATAACATGTTCATGCACATGATGAGCAGACTCCTTGATGTGATGGCGTCTTCGTCCCAGCATCACACACCCTCACACCTCCTCACTATTACCCGGGGCCTCCCCTGCACTACACTGCCCATGAAGAACCACTAACTTCCAGAGAACTACACAGAGCTGCAGAGACACTGCCCAATGCTGCTCAGTCCATTTATCCTATACAGGAATCAAGATCATCTCCATCTTATCACAACCTTTATGGTTGCTTACATTTTGAGTAAGCATTAGTACATTCAGGAAAGAATTTGTTCAGTATATTTACATATAGAAATACTGTGCAATCTATTTGCTTAAAGAATACTGTACAATTGATTTGCTTAAAGAATACTGTACAATCTATTTGCTTAAAGAATACTGTACAATTGACGTCTTCTTTTCATAGAAAAAGTCTGAGGTAGATGAAACGTGATCCTGGTGCTGAAGAGCGTTCACAGTCTTCTTCTCTCAGTCTAATCCAAACGTGTGCAGGAAGAAAATCCATCCGTTTTTGGCAGGCGTCGCTTTTAAATTCACCTTTTTAACGTGAAGCCCGGATTCCTCCAGCGTTTTGGTGCAAAGTCACACAGTCATCAAGCGTTAAAAAGGTCATCTTCTAA